>QGML01001068.1:0-11108 GCA_007825375.1 Lachnellula willkommii | reverse complement strand
CTAACCCACACATCCAAAATAACAATATGCGCGCGTCAGGCATTATCACTCGAAGCGGTAAAGACAGTCTGCAGACTGCATAATCCATTGGCAGCAGTTTTCCAGGAGAGGAGTTGTTGAGTGCTCATCAAACTCAGACATATTGCCACACTCGCGCTAGTTCTGGGAGCTTGCACAATGCCTTGGTGGCTTGTAGGCATCTGGGATGCTGCTCATTTACACGCCTCCCTGATGCTACGTGAGCTTGTAGCTTGAGGCTCTCATGAAATTTCGGGCGGGTTCCGAAAGCTGTACCTGAGAAAAGTGACAGATCCTATTCTCGTAGATCAGCATTCGACATGGTCCTCTGATCGAGACAGATTTGGGATGAATAGAGACTATGATCCTCAGTTGGGAAATTCTTCTAGCTCGTTTCTGCGAAATGCACGTAATGAGGGAACGGCTTCGTGCTTACCTCTCCAACTCGATTGGCTGCAGGATAGATACAGAGAAAATCCTCGCCTTGGATCCTGGGTTTGACCAGATCTGAATCTTTGTGTCGCGTGCTGTCCATCAAACTTTAAAACTAGATAGGAACTCGACTGGCCTCGAGTCTAAACTTAATCTCCCCCCCCACAGTTCTAAGCTTAGTCGAGTCCAAACTCAATAAAGAAAACGACTACTGTTTTGGTGTTGGCCTGGCTGGCTGGCTGTACACAACTTCTTGTTGATCCGAACCATTATTGCTCTCTGTACGAGCTTCTTTTCTCGGTGCTTCCGGCGTCGGTAATTTCAAGTCAAGTCCCAAGGCAGCGGGAACCCAATATCGTGAAGATCACGTCGACTTTTAATGAAGATAGGAGAGGGGAAAGAGCTGATACGTACCACCCAAAATACGTATTGATCCATCCACGTGCTCCAACTATCCAAGCTTGAAGCTCTCCACCTTGACATTGACGGCGTTAGTGGCAATAGAGTCACTATTCATATATCTTTGTCCATCCCATCCCATCCGATTTGATTTCCATCTCAATCTTAATCGACATTCCCCCTTTCAAAGAGAAGTAAGAAAGCGAAAGTCAATCCCAGCCCCTGAGACCTCGGACCAGCCACTACATCAGCAGCTCAGAAAGTTCGCATCACTCGAACAGGCCAATTAAGCTTCCATTGTGGCACTGCAACACTCTTGGACCAAAATTGGCCATCACAAACGCTGAGCAGCCGGGGGTGAATCTATTAAGTCCGCATGCTTCGGGATAGCTTCAGATTCTTGAGTATCCAAGACTTTCTCCAGCCCAGCTACCTGGAGTGTTCGATCATCGAGCTTCCTCAATCGACCATTTTCAATATCCGACACAATACTTCTGCCCCGCGGTAAAATAGGTTAGCTACGCTGCCCTTCTATTGCAAGGCACCCTTTAGAATCCCAGGATTAATAAGTCTAGTAGAAGGACCCGCCACCCACCTTTTTACCGGCTCATCATACATAAGTGCAGTTTGCAGTTTGCAGATTGCAGCATTCTGACCGCATCGGAGCAAGTTCACGCCCCCCCGGTCACATCCAAGTCCCATCTGCAGACCTCAGTAGCTCATAATTGATCGCCAGCCATCCCGGGCGTCTCTTACAGTACTCGGCCCTAAGACCGCGCAGTCAGTCGGTCTCAGTAGCAGCAAGGATCACCCCGTTTTCCAGAAAGTCATATTGCGGCAGAGCCTCGAATCGTGCAGCGAGCGCGGCACGGCACTGCAAATCCTCGCAAACGATCACCGTTTCGAAGGGAACGGAAATAGGACGGACTCGAAGGAGCCGGGCATTTCCCATAAATATCTTTTGGTTTTGCAGATCGATCCAAAAGATTTTGGCCCCCAAAAAGCAAAAAAAAAGGATCTGGCTTTCTTGTTCCTGTTCGGCACGGCCCATCGTCATTTCTGCGCCGTCGCATTGCAGCGGCACCTTTTGGTAGGCTTGGGGACCTTCTAAAATTACCCCACGACGAGAGATTTGAAGCCAGTCAACGCTGTACCAAGCTGGACCAAGGACCGGGTTTGTAGCTGTATCGTATCGTATCGTATCGTATCGTATCGCATCTGTACAGTAGCCGTTCGTACCTGTAGGTCGTCGATACATTGCTACTTGCAGGAAGGAGGGTTATTCGCAGGGCATCGCATCATATAACCATCGCGTTCCATTCGCGTTCGCATTCGTAGCAGATTGAATTGCTGTACAGTACAGTATTGCTGCCGAACGCTCTGCTCTGCTCTGCTCTGCTCTGCTCTATTCTATTCTATTCTACTCTATTCAATTCAACCCCGCACCCATCTCCTTCCTAGCAGCACTACACCAACACCACACCACCCTACACTGACTGACTGCACTGCACTGCACTGCAATTCTGGCACGCGCTGTCGAGGATCTTTAATTGATCGATTTGCCCGTTGCGGGTATCGCTGTGGATATCACATCTCGTCCTGGTCGATTTTCAAAGCCACCACCTTTTCGCATCCGTTTTTCCACTCTATTCGGACCAATCGCGGCACCGGTCCAACAATCCAGTCCAGTCTGTGCATCGCATCCTATCCGAGGCGACAGACAGACAGACAAGGCCAAGTCTAGTCTAGACACGCGAAAGTCTTGCTCCGATTTTCCAGGTTCTTCTTGTCCCTGCCCGCCCGCTACACCCACCCACCACTCCGGGTACCTCGCTACCCGTCCATCAAGGAGTGCGTGAGTGAGTTGAGTGAGTACCTAAGGAAATAAGGAAAAGGAAGTACGGTGCGGTACACTACGGTACGGTACTCTACTTCTACTCCTAGCCTCTCGGTCGGCGGCCATTTCCCCATATCCTCCGCTAGGATCCTCAGCACTCCAAATATCCCCTTCCCCCCCTTCTCTTCTCCACGCACGCGCCTCGTTCCCTCCTTATTGCGGGGGAGACCTTTTGGGGTCTGAAATTGAGTGTTTGCCCGCCTGCCCCCAGTGCAGCATCACCACACTGTCTCTTACAGTAGCTGCTACTGTAGCTACAGTACCAGAGCAGAACCGAACCCGCGCCAGGCCTGCCTGCTCCAGCTCCAGCTCCAGGCCCAGCATCAACACTCCTTCCAGCGGGCTGGTTGTAGCAGCGCGCTTGTACCTTCATCTGCTCTGAACTAGCGCTTGGCACCCGCACTGCAGTCCAGGATCTCCGGTACCGTACGTCGAAAGGCCCCAAGGAGGAAGCAACAGGCGTCGGCGAATGAGAGCGCGCAGAAAGGCTGCCAATGATTGAAAGTAAGTCAGATCCTTTTGCTGCCTTCTTTTCGCGTGCCTGCAATATATAAGCTCTCGCCGTTCAACCCCTCCCCTCTACACAATTCCAAGGGCTTCATGTTGTCTTTAGAAGTCCAAATTCTACATGCAAATTCTTCGTTGTTGCGCACGTACAGTATCACCGTCGCTATTGGCCAGAGCACACAACACAACACGGCCAGCCTCTTTTCTCCCATTGGTCTCATCTCACAAAAGGACATCGTGTGTGTGTCTCCTGTCAAACGAGATCTCAGGGAGATGCCGTGTATGACAGTTACCACAACCGCAGAGCAGCACTAAAAAAGAACCCTGGCAATTGACCGTTGCGCTCGCTGTCTTTAGTGCAAGGGTATCTCATCCTCCTCCCCCACCATCTCTGCCCCCTCCCTTTATCAGATGTTTTCCCTGCACCCTTCTGGGTCATTTTATTCTCTCCTACTATGCGCAATATCATTCGCTGCATTCTCCTTTTTCTCGTCGTCGTTTGTCGACCAGATCCAACCTCCTGGGGCAATTGTTCTATGGCCGATACTAACCATACCCTATAGTTCTCTCACCTCCCAATCTAACGGTCAATCACTTCATGTGCTCGCAACCTGGTAACATTCATGACCTAGCCGCTTATTCTGGCCATCCACCTTCTTGTATAATCGGGACCGAGCCTGAGCCTGACAGCTCTTCGAGGCAGGAATTCTCCCATCCATCTTCTCTCCCTGATATGGGGCTTCGATACATGCAAATTCCAGCGACAGATGATGTTCGGTGAGTTTAACCCATTTTTATTGGCTGTCTGTTCTCGTGTGGCAAAGCCGCTTGCATTTAGGCACATCCACACCCTTTTTGTACTCTTCTACCCCGTTTTTGTACTCTTCTACCCCGTTTCGACACAAACCCATGCATCTATTCGCGAGCTTCTCGTCGCCTAAGCTCCGGCCTATGCACGGAATGCCACGAATTTACCCTTCCTGGCACTTTCTCGTCAGCCGTGGCACGGCTTAAGCCTCACAGCGGTTAGATAGTTTACTGCCGCAACAGTTTGGATCACGCGAGTAGTCCCCGCTCCTGTGCCACGAACGGTTGAGCTGGCTGTCCTACATATGCAGTCCAACTGGGCATCATTGCCACTATGAACGATTGTAGCCCTAGTTCTGGTGTTCCTGTTCAACTTTAAATGTTGTCTTGCAGTCATGTACTGTTGTGGCTGACTGATTGCTCAGATTTAACCCGGACTCCGGAACCCAAAGCCCTGTATACTCTATTGAACCTGCAGTACAGAACTCCTCCTCATCGTCGTCGTCATTAGCGTTCTCGCCATTTAACAATATTTATCAACCTAGCCTGAGCGGCTCCACGTACTCCAGCGGAGCCAGCAGCTACTTTTCCCCTAGCTCTTCCCTGTTCTCCATGCCTGATCTTAAACCGCGCTTAAGCTCACTGTATGTCAATCCCCCCCTATTTGTAACATGACATCCCATTCATTTTGTGGGCAAGATAAATAATGACATATCGATACAGCAACGCATCGCCTGGGTTGGCTCCACCAACACGCTCTCCAGCGTTGCCTCATCCAGGGTCTCCATTAGCAACCCGAGACCTATACACAGGTACAACACCACAGCTCCGACGAACGTCGGATCTGCTCTCGAGATCCCCTTCCTCAATTTCTGGAGGACTGCGAGGTGTGCCATTGTCACCGTCGTCAAGTGGCTTCGCGAGTCCAACCAATATGGAAGGCTCAATCGGAGGCGCTGCATGCCCGCCTCTGAATGCAACTGAAATGATCTATGAGATTCAGACTGGAGATGGGCAAAATTTGAGACCAGAGATTTTTGGAAGGATTGACAAGGGATTTTTCCAGGCAGACGGCGATTGGACATGTTACAGGAGAAATTACTTCTCTCTCAACTGTTCTTATACCCTTCAACCAGCACTTCCAACTGGGACCATATTCCTTGCGCAGAATGGACATAAAGGTTATCAGGTCTATTCATTTGCAATGTCGATAGCCGCAGTTGTGGATGGAAGAGACGGAAAATCCATTGAACTGGTTCAACATACCCCCAAAAGAGACAAGGGGCCCCAGGAAAAGCCAGGTCGAGTCACGCTAGCACCACGACCTCCACCTTCACATGGGATGTATGCTGATGGCGGACTTGGAAGCTCTTCCCGAGGGGGGAGTCTTTATGAAAATCCAGCTTTCGGTCAAAACCCGAATCAACCGCAAATTGAGGCGACATTTGAGCGCATTCAATTCAAGAATGCGACAGCCAATAACGGCAAACGACGAGCTGCGCAGCAGTATTATCATCTTCTCATCGAGCTATTTGCGGATGTAGGTCAGCAGCACCCAGATCGCTTCATGAAAATCGCATTCCGAATGTCTGCCCCAATGGTCGTTCGTGGTCGATCGCCAGGTCATTATCAGAGTGAAAGAAGAGGAAGCAACGCCAGCACTGGACCTGGATCTGGCGGTGCTGGGGGCGCTGGCTCATATACTCCAAGTGCCGGAACGTCGCGAACACCAGGCGACATGAACATGTCCGGTACATCCTCAATGCTTCCTGGCTCCAGCTACGGAAATTCATATGATAACCGGACACATCATTACCGGGCGCATATCGCCCCATTGCAGATTCCAATGGAGCCAGTGCTGTCAGCAGAAGAGGCAAAGAGCATCGAAGAATCACCAGGCTACCTCTACTACCCTGGCGCAATCTACGAAGGAAGCCACCACGAGGCCCGTTATCAACTTCCCAGCATGTCAGACTACACGACGTCGAAGGTCAAGCAGGAGTATGGTCAAGGTGGCTACGTCCTCCCCAGCTTAGCAAGCACACAAGATAGCTTGAACAGGCATTGTGGGCGCTGGGAGGGAACCGCAGAATCCAAAGGATATTTCCCAACATCGCTGATCCAGCAAGAGCTGAACATCAGCTAGCCCTTACCTCACCTCACTCCACCCAAATACAATCCGTTGCAGAAGCTTTCGAAGTTGCCTGCTACATATTACATCACATCATAATGTGCTTTTTTTGTTAAATCTGGTCATTTAATTTCTTTGCGCATGACATATGATTTCATTCATCGAGACTGGGAACGGGCAAACGGGAATAACGGCGCAAGGCAAGGAACAAGATACCAGACGTTATGCTTGATTGGTAACATCAGGCTTTGGTCATATGAAACGGGACACGGCAATGGTTATGGGATGTTTTTTTCATAGATATGGACTCATGGCTAGCGGCGAGAGAGAAAAGTTCTTTCGTTCTTCATTTGCTTCTCGCGCAGCAAATCCTTTTTTTGTTTTACCTTGTTCATTCAGCATATGGCGCGAATTGGGACGTGCAAGTGGAGTGGAGTGGGAGAATGGAATCCGAGAGGGGATGTGGTGAAGGGTTTCCTAGATGCAATGCGATGCGATGCGATGTTGTTGTTCGTGCCCGCGCTGATTTGACGTTGTGCGCCGCGCCTTGCTAGTCGGTGGGTTTTGACTTGAGGGTATGGGTACTGTACGAGGAAATGAGCAGAATGTTGATGAAGTAGATGAGAATGGGTGGGGGAGATGGGAGGGGAGAGGAGAGATAGTACCTTTTGCATCGTAATCAAATTCAGGAGGCTTGTTGATACCCATTTTACCTTAACCTACCTACCTAGAGAACTCTTAGATTTCTGTCGATTTGTTAGTGCGTAGATCATGTATGTACGTACGTACGTATATATGTATGGTAGCTCGTATCTAGTTCATCATGCTGCTGATCATGATCAACTACTCCGCAACGCCTCGCCTCAGGTATACTCTTTACTCCGTATGAAATTCGAAATGCTGTGCGTGCGTGCGTGCGAGCGCGCGAGACTAAACGGAACCCCTATTTGACAGCAGTAGCCATAGCCCTGTTTTCTCCATTCCCCATTCCCCATTCTAACAACACCCCTTGTCATTCCCTGAACCGGACGTTCAAATGCAATTCGCAATTTGCAAGCCCTGACTCCGTATCCCGGTATCCGTCCGGTGGTCCATGCCTCCCTCTGCCTCTGATCTCTACCAAGCCCTGATCCCCCTTCTGCCGGCGCAAATCTTCTTGCCACAATAGTATCTTTTTTTTTTTCCCGCAACGAGCTAGCAGATCAGACTGGATCCTTCTCAATCTCGGATTCTCGGCACGAAGTAGGAAGTACGAAATAGGTAGGATATTTGAACAGGATTCGGATGTAGGAGTAGATGTAGTGGTAGGAGTAGGAGGCGGGAGAGTGTGAATAAGTCTTGTATACTGCATGCGTGCATGCTGCGTTGTTTATCGGGACTCGGACTCGGTGGGGGCTCGAATGAATGGTGGATGGATGGTGAAGTGAGGTGGTGATTGAACGATGAGTGTAAGAATGGCAGGGAGGAAGAGTCGTGAAGGTTTGGGTAAGTGAGTGAATAGATTGAAGAGGTGGATGTAAGAGGTGGTATGGTATAGTTCCTTGAGCGCGAGCCAAGTTCTTGCTTTGGGATTAAGGCGCAGGTGTACGGAGTAGATCTGAGTTGAGTGGAAGTGGAAGTGCTTCGTGGGTATTGGGGAGGAACTGTTGGGCGGCAGGTAATGAAGGTGGAGTTGAGATTCACGGCCTAGAGCGGTCGAGTATTAATTCGATCAGGGAATGGGAAAATGGAGTATGGCTATCCCTGATGCTGAGCGAAAACAGCGTCTTGCCTTGACTCGGTTCTCGTGGCCGGCTTCCTGCACTGCACTGTACTCTGGCACTTACTCCGACAGCACTTAACGGAAAAGGGGCCTGAACCAGCCAGCCTTTTCGTCGACAAACACTTGGGATTTTCGTATAATACTCTTAACTTGTACGGTGTAATCATAATCATAATCGTAATCGCAATTCATGAGAGAGATACAATATTAATAATGTAAAAAGAATTGTCGAGGAAATTATAATCACGCAATGCAAAGAGGACTAAGTTGCATCCATGGCATCGACATTGCCTGATTGGTAGACGTGCATAATATGATTGGTCGGCGGCGACTTTGTGTCACCTCACCTGCGCGTTCCGTCTATCCGGGTCTGTCGGTCGGTACGGGAGGTCGGTACGTATCTTGAAAATGCTTGAGCGAAGAATGAAAGTTGGAGGTTGGAGGTTTAATTTGTATGTTACGAGTATATTGGGAATCTTCTGGATGGGTGTTGGGGTTGGGTTATTGTGTTTGCAGCGCAGCTGCTAAAGGGATTATGGGGGTTTTATTAGGGGTACGAATCGAATCGAATTGAATGCGAGGATTGTTCTTTGCTCTGCTTTTTGCGATGGATGGATGACTTTACGCTGTTCTGACGAGTTCGAGCAGTTGAGATGGCGGTGGCGATGATGGGTTAGAGTTGTATTGTATATATCTTGAAGCTTGGCCTGGGAGGCCTTTAGGCTAATTTATGAGGTGAGTTTTACCATCTATTGTACCATTTACTTGATCTACTCAAGTCTGTAGGCTAGCCTGTAGCCCTCGATGCATCGCTGGCATGTCATATCGTTCTTGATATCCAAGACTCCAAGTCGAGTTCAAAGCTCCTCGCACTGCACGAACTTGCGAGATTCCTACTAGAGACCAGCGCTAGTCTTCAAATCTACTATTCTGGTACATGAGGTGAGTTATCGCTACTTTTACTCTTCACTTTTTAGAACTATCGTTTATTTGATAATTGCTAATCCGTTTATCAAACTGCAAGTTGTCCTTGAACACCTTCACTTCGAACCAAAACAGAACCTCCCACAAAGCTAGTTAGCTCGTCACATCTTCGAAGGAAGCTGTTACGATCCCAGTCTCATGGCATTGTATATCAGAGGCTTTTGGATACGGAGTATAAGGAATGTCAGTTTGAAGTGTTATTGCAGAACCGGGAAAGAGGCAGAGGAGCTAAGGTTACCGAAGATCTGCGGTTCTTTTTGAAGCGGTCATACGAGATAGCAAGCAGAATGCAGAAGTGGAAGTAGAAGTGGAGCATCCTCCGTACAAATGCGAAGAATCGTGCGCAAGCAGACAGGAGACAGGAGAAGATATATCTGTCTCGATTAGAGGGGCCCGGGAAACGACTTTTGAGATATGAGTGATTATGAAACGGGTATTTGAATCAGTCTTAGGCTCTTCTACCATTAGCAATCTCTTTCAAGTTCCTACTATAAGCATATAATAGATATAAACACATGAAACATCCAAACCTCGCTTTGTACGCCGTCCCATTCCCCCTCAACGCGAAGAGTTATTGGGGATAGACTAGCTACCAATGAATCCTAGCAGCCAAAGCATTAAATCTAAATTCCAATGCAAGATTAGAAAACAAAACAACTTTATTCCAAAAAGCAGCCATTAAACCTACTCTACAGTCCGTCATACCAACATCATAACACGAAGACGAACATCTGCAAGTCCGAGAACTTGCACATGTACAGCTAACACGAAAGAAAATCATCAAACTATCAAACTACCGTACTCAGTACATCTGGATTACAAGCAACTTCAAGTCACGGCGAACAGAAACTAGGCAGTTCAAGACTTACTTAGGTATATGCACTTTCCATCACTTAGAAGCAGCAGCAGCGCTGGTTGAGAAGTAAGTGATAGCTCTCTGAGGAGCAGGGCGGGTAAACCCATATCCTCACAACGACAGAACGACAGAAACACTTCACAAATCCGACGTTCCTACAAATCCATCTATCTAAACTCCTCTTATAACCATAATTTCAGAAGATAAAACAGGTCATGTGAAATACCTTCAAACTACATCTAAAAATAGTTTCAAGATAAGTTTCCCAGATATCGATACTCCCCTCTAATTCTGTCTTTGAAAATGCCAAATGGTATATTTCCTTCCTGTCTCAGCGGAAAAGAACGGAGTTTGTAGTAAGCGAGCGCTATTTTGCTGAATTGGGGAGTGTTCTGTGGTGTGTCTAGTTGTTTGAAGTTTGAGCGCGTATTACTTTAAGGAATTGAGTAAGTGAGAAACGAGTCGAAGTTAAGTATTTGAAAAGGTTCATCTTCGCTCATGTCCTATGCAGAAGGGGCGGTGGATTTCGTATATGTATGTCTCGAGCTTTTATGTTTCATCTCTACATGATACAGTACATTCAATTCATTATTTCATAATAACCGACCAACCAGTGGTCATAAAACCCTCATGATATCTGGTGTATCTTATACCCCCTTCTCTAAAGATTCGGACCCGATCGTCTGCCAAGCAACCCGCCTTCATCTAATAAGTCCCATCAGGCTTCATCTCCGCATACCCCGGAAACTGCGCAAACTGACTCTCATCAATCTCCGTCAACTGCGGACAGGACAATCCCGCAACAGCCGACGCCACCGCCCCGCCCAACCTCGACACCGCGCCCGCGATATCAGATATGACGCCCGAGCCCTTAATCAGATCGGGCGCCGCCTGCGCCAGGAACTGCATGCTGAAGCACGCGAGGTTATCCCCCTGCGTCAGCGTGCCCGCATTAAACACACCACCCGTGAGATCCTCCAGATCGACGCCCACAAACGAGTTCACGGTCCCGGTGTTGCCGCCCACGGACAGGAATTTCGGGTACCGCAGCGCGGCGGCCACGGTGTCGAGCGTCAGGAACGGGATGCTGTACTCGTCGCCGAGCGCGCGCTTGTACCAGTTATCGGGGATGCGCTCGTGGCCCGGGTTGTACGTGAAAGTGCCGTCGGCGGCCTGCGTCATGGCGAAGAAGGAGGCGAGGACGGCGCCGTTGAGGTGCCCTTCGGGGGCTTCCGCGGACTTGTTGGCCATGAAGCGGTAGATGAACTCGAAGGCTGCGGGCGCGACGAGCACGCCGGTGAATGGGCCGTTGAAG
>QGML01001067.1:0-11116 GCA_007825375.1 Lachnellula willkommii | reverse complement strand
CCGTCCCCCCCTCCACCAACCCGCGCCTCCCCATAAATAGTAACACTAATACTACTCAACTCACTAGTATTAAGGCCCACCAGGAGCGCCGCCAGCGACGAACTCCCCCCAAAACCAAACCCAACCCCTACCCCCTCCACTCCATTTCCACGATTCGGCGACGCACCATCATTCCCACCCCTAGACATCGTCCGCGGCCGATGACTAACCCAATCATGCACCAGCAGCGAGACGTGCGGGTTCTGCACCAGGTTCACGCTCTTCTTCGACGCCGGGTTCGTCGTCATGATGATGGTGGGCCACGCCGTGTAGGGCGAGGAGCCCGCGGGCAGGTACGTGTAGTTCATGAGGGAGACGTGGGGGTGCAGGTTGGTGCATGTTGCGAGGTGGAGCTGTGGTTGGGAGGTGTGTTAGCTAGGGTAAGGTAAGGTAAAGGATGGATGTAGAGAAAGTAAGATGAGATGAGCAAGAGAGGGAGAGAGGACATACAAACCGCGCATTCCCTAAACACTGCGCCACTTCCTCCGGCAATGCACCCGTGCTCTGAAGATTTGTCGTCCCAGCCGAAGCTTCGTAGTTTAGAGGAGGTGCTTGAGCTGCTGATGCCATGATCGCGGCCGAAAGTCGGTCGGGTTTCTTCTTCTTTCTGAATTGTGTATGGAGTAAAGGACTTGTTTGATTATTTCATCCCGTTACGGTTCGTGGTACATATTATTGTTGTTGAGCTGAGCTGAGCTGTGTTATGCTGTCTGTGTTGTTGTCGTCGCGCGGGGTTATGTAGCATCGTCTGTCCGTCTTTGGGGTTTCATGACGTCTCATCCACATCCCACCTAGTCACGTGCTACATTTTATCTTTGATTTACCTAGGTACCTTATCTTCACCTTCACATGGAGTTACTTGATTGCTGAGATGAGTTGAGAGTATGTTAGCCTATAAGGATGGTAAAGAAAATCTCTTACAAATAGTAAATGTAGAGTTCTAGAGCTGATGCATCGAGTTCAGATCCGCTGTTCAACTCCTCCGACATAGTAAACATCATGTCCCATATGCAGCAACCATCCATAGCACCGTCCATCCCCTACACGTTCTTCGTGAAACGACAGATTTTCTACATTGCTCACTTCAACGCCTCCTTCCCAAACAGTCACGGCACAAATAATCGAGTTGAGGTTGCCATGTCGAATTTCACTAAGACTAAGTGTAGCATATGTAGCACGCAAGACAGCCGAAGCCACTCCGCTCCTATTACCAACTACCATGAGAAGTGCGCGTGGATCCCCTCACCCCCAATTCCGCCCACCACTATCCACCACAACGCAACGCGAAGGAAAAAGGCCATGCAAAAGAAACGTGTAAACTAAACCTCCCCAGAAGCTGTAATTCCATATTCTCCCCAGAAGATTGCATGCCCGTCTTGCCACAGAGCAAAAAGCATGCCTGTAGCGCAGCTCCTTTATGTTTTGATGCAATCAAGCCGGTACACTCTCTTCAAACCGCTCCCCTGCCCACGGCCCTGGACATTCTCTCCCCCTCAGACCGAAAAACAAAGTAAAAGGAAAACAACGAAATTGAGCACGACAAAACATGCATCTCATAAAACAGAGGGTCTGCTCTGGATGCTGATGTAACGATGAACGATAGGACGGACATCGAAGTGCAAGCGAGCTTGAGTGACCTTGATTTTAATTGCTTCTTGACCAAATGTAACCAGCCATGTCGAGGGGTGTTGTCAATTGACGACGTATTCTCGAATAGTATGCTGCGAGTGTTGCACTATAGCTCCGAATCTGGATGTATTGACATCGACATGCCGTTCGATGACTCCGACCAGGCTGACGATGCTCACTGGAATGTGAGTAGTCATGCCGAGATTGAAGCTGCTCGAGCCATGTTGAAGATCCATAAATCGAAGAGTCGCAAGGAAAGAAAGCAATTGTAATGAGATGAGTCGTGCGATAATATAATCAAGCCAGTACCGAGTATTCGTCGACGAGACGTTCAGGTATGGTCAGCGGATGGGTGTAGATCAAGCCAGGCGAAACTGCCGCGAATCGAAAGTAGAAAATCGATCAAGGAGAGTCGCCGTGAAAATCAATCAATACCATTGCTGTCCAGTCTGGTCCTCCCGCTTCGGTCGATAAGAGCCAGATGTATATCCGGTACCAGTTACTGCACCTTTCGAGGCAGAGCGTAGCCTATTTTCGGAGACTATAGCGTCAGCCATCCAGTCAGCATACGGTTCTCCTCGCGGCCAGCGTCATCGAAGCACACTAAACGCGAAGAGGAAATTTCCCTTACAAGGAAGCGGAACTAGCAAGACACTCACATCCTATCGCTTCCACCAACGGCTCTGTTGGTATCGGGGGTGTCTACACCAGCACCACTGGCACCACGCTCAATGACCTTGCGGCGGGATCCGGAGATAGCACCAGGCTTGGAAGCACTGGAGGCATGCTGAGGAGTTGGGCCACCGGCAGTGGCAGCGTTGGTACGAGTGCGTGGCTTTTCATCCTCATCCTGGTTTGGCTGTTGACCGGCAGCCTGGGCGATGGCCTGGGCATTCTTCTGGTACTTGTAGACGGTCCAGTCGAAGACATAGTCATACTGGAAACCCTCACGAACGAAGAGATCGCGGAAGATCTTTCGGAGGTAGGAGTAGTCGGGCTTGTCATCAAAGCGAAGCGAACGGGTGTAGTTCAGGTAGATGGCAAACTCGTTGGGGAAGCCGCGGCAAAGGACTTCAGTGGGGGTAGTCATCTTCTTCTCCATGATGCGGTCATACTTCTGCTTCTTAGTAGCAGCCTTGAGACCTTGCCATGGAAGGGAGCCACGGCAGAAGTAGAGCATAACGTATCCGAGGGACTCCATATCATCACGACGGGATTGCTCTAATTAAAGGTTAGCATTGCTATCGGTTGTGATTAGGCTAGCACATACCGACGCCCAAATGGGTGTTGATGGAGGCATAACGAGCGGTACCGGTCAAGTTCTTGTTCTCCCTATAAGGAATGTGGAAGTGAGTCTTGGGGTCACGGTACTTCTTGGCGAGACCGAAGTCGATAACGTTGACTTGGTTGCCACGCTTGCCAATACCCATGAGGAAGTTGTCCGGCTTGATATCACGGTGAATGAAGGACTTGGCATGGATGTACTCGATACGGGAGATCAGTTGGTCCGCCAGGAGAAGGACGGTCTTCAGGGAGAACTTTCGGTTGCAGAAGTTGAAAAGGTCTTCCAAGGAGGGTCCTAGGAGATCGAGAACCATGGCATTGTAGTCGCACTCAGTACCGAACCAGCGGACGAAGGGGATACCGACACCTCCAGCAAGGGACTTGTAGACACGAGCTTCATATTCGAGTTGTGGATGCTTGGCCTTGACACTCTCAAGCTTGATGGCAATCTCTTCTCCGGAAATAATGTTTGTTCCGAGATAGATGTCACCGAATGAACCACTGCCGATCTTACGGCCAATGCGGTACTTGTTTCCGACGCGAAGATCCTAGAAGAGAGGTCAGTATGCTGCAAGCAATACGGTTGATGTGCATGTAAATGGTGTGAAGATATAATATAGGGAAAGGAGGTATGCCGGCACAAGGCTATGACTGAGCTCAAAAGTGACAACTTGGCATCCTCTTGAATTCTAGCCTGAGCAGCACCAGCACACGTGCAAAACCACAGTAATGTGCTCGTAGAAGGCTGAAGAAAGGGAGTATAAACCAGAGGGTTGGATTTCGACTTGGAAGCGGGTGGATTCACCATAGTAGTCATCTTGAAGTTGAACTATGGACTCTGGGTATCGGCGGGTCCGATACGAGAGTCGACGACGGGAAAGTTTGCTACGTGAGATGGATCGACGACGTAGAAGGTGTTGGTGGAATAAACGTAGTGTTTGGGAGTACAGACACTAGAATGAAGAGGTCTGTGTCAGTTGTTGTGTTGTTAGAAGTTGTTCAGGCTGTGTGGTCAAATACGAGCGGTGTGGTTAAAGTTGGCAGGTGTCGTAAGCAGCTTTCTCGGTGTGAATGCATGCGTAATTTGCTCTCAAGACCGAGGAGGAGGCCAATACTGTGCTGGGGAATCTCGAAATATTCAATTTGCAGGAGTGGAATGCGTGGTACATACCTATCTGCTGCTTCAAAGGGCGAGCTGACGGTTGAGGATATGCCGACCGAAGACGTGTTTGAGAGTGCTTAGAGATGCAGACAACGGGCCGCAGAAGGCAGAGACGACGAGATGATTCACTGGGAAGGATTCCAGAGAAAGAAACCTCGAGAGGATCAAGGCTCAGCGCCTTGGTTGGAGGTTGAAGTTGGGGTGGATTGTGGTTTGGATATGGAGGGGAGAGGAGGGACGTTGGATGGAAGATGAAGATGCTGGAAATGGAACGGGCTCTGGTTCTGGCTTCTGGCTCGCTTAAGGTGAAGGGCACTTTCCTCAATCCGGTTTTTATTTAAGGCCTGGACTACCAACAATCAGCGGTCAGTGCGAATTTATACAACATTATTACACTTCATTCCCTGTAACATTATTCTAATTTATTCTGGTAAAAGCCTTTGTCTATTCTATGCCCAGAATGCATATTATAGCCATGGATGGCCCTTTCCTTCTTTCCCTTTTCCCCTTCCCCTTCTACTTCTAATTTTATTCTTTTTGTTACACCGGGAACACACAGAATAGTGAATGACACTGTAATCTCAGCCCCCTTCTACCAAAGTGCCAAGATTCAGTGTATCTATCGTTCGTGTCGTGTCATTGCTCCGCCCTTTGCGCCTTTTTGCCCTCGCTCGGCCTTTTAGGGAAAGGGAGAGGCAGAGGGAGCCTGATTCTAAAGCCTGAATAATGAAAGAGGGGACTGTTGGATAGGTACCTACCTAGGCTAGGTAGACAATTATTCCCGCTGACCTGCCCCCCTCGCTCGCTACTCCTTCCCCCAATCGACCCTGTCACCGACGGCCGGAAACCCACTCTTGACGGAAACACTGCGCTGCGGTATTTGTTGCAGCCTCGACGCCCAAGCTGCCCAATATCAAATCCAGTCTCCTATTAATGCATTCACAGCCCACCTTCCTCTGCTAATGACATGACAATGAAGCAAATCAAACAAAGCAGGAATTCACATAAAGGGGAATTATTCTTTCATCAATGCATAATGGAATGCAAAGTCTCTTCTGAGTAGTGGAGGGTCACCGGTTTCAAGCAGTCTCGCCTCCTCACGTCCAATGAAATTGCCTCATTGCGCGATTTATAAATGATCGAGTCAGGTCTCATTGCCCTTACATTTCTCTCTCTTTGTATTAGACAAGCATCAGGCGGGGAGAAGCATAAAAACATTCGACAGGTCATTACTCAAGGCACAATGCTATAACCCTTCTTGAAACTTTGTTTGCCTTCCTTGCTGTTGGCTGAGAAAATATTGGGAGGAGGGAGTACTCCGTATCATGGCAACCCACCCCCTTCGTGCTGGACAGACAAAGCAGCACCATTGCGAATCGTTCCATGCCACTAAAAAGCTCTTAAAATAAGTGCCACTTTCTCTCTCTAGGGCTTTTCCTCAAAGGGCATCCGGGTTGTTAAACTAGTAATTATAGTCATGGTCACACGGATTCAAAAGCCACGAGGTACCCAAAACTACGGCATTAACGTCTTGCCCCTCGAATAACGTCACAATCAGCCATCTTATTATTATTCAGATCTTCAACACCTCACCTTCTATGATACTCCAAGCAACAAAAAGAGTACCCAGCAGGCTGAGCCGCCGCGGATATCATATCGACCCCCGATATCCAATAACCACCTGCCAACACTTTCTCTGCCTCTCTCCAGCCTTACATCCCATCCTATCCCATCCAAACGGAACGTCTCCCCAACACAACGTTCCAACTCATCCTGCAGCCCAAAATTTAATAGTTCCTACCCTTCATCAAGCCTTATCTCACCCCTCCCCCTTTCAATTTATCCAGAGCCAGAGCCCGGGGAGAACCAGACCAGCCACCTACCTGCACCTACATACTTTAGTAGAGGTAAGAATAGCATATCAGCAAGGCATGGCCCCCAAAACAACATGCGGATAATTAACCGGCGCGCGATGGCGCCTTTACTTCTAGATGTTGCTGCAAGCTCAAGGGGCGAATCAAGGGGGCTATCCACGTGATTCGAATATCACGTGTGTATATTGAACTGAATCCCCAAGCAAAATCTGTGTTCTCCTTTCTCCATTTTCTCCAATCAGCCTTCCTTTCCTTATCCATGGTATTCAATGTGCGCGGCCTTATCCGCTCTTTCATATACTTCTGGATCATTGGGAGGATCTCACCCGTCAGCGAAGGGATGTTTTGCAAGGCCAATTGCGCGAAAGCATGGGCTCAATATGGAGTCATCGATCGGCCTATACAATGTGTTGCACCAGTTTTCCCTACCTTCCCCAAGACTGTCTTTACAAAGTCTTTGGGGGCAGGTATCAACCAAGTACCCTCTCCAACCTTTGCTATGCTATGGTCAACGAGAGCACAAGCTGCACATCCACGCCTTCTGGCTTGAGTTCGGCTGCAAGTGCCGTAGACCACTGCTGTAGGAAAGCTTTGCTGCCACTATGTAGCTAAGAGGGGCGTGGCGAAGAGCCCATTGAACGAACCCATCGTCAAGATGAGACCACGGTGCCGCTGAACCATGCCATGAGCAATGAGCCGCGTGACCATGAGGGTTGCTGTGCAGTTGACAGAGATAATGTCTCTGATCTCTTCTTTGTCGGTGAGGACGAATAGAACAGGTATTGTATGCAATGGACTATTGTTGTTGACTAAAATTGCGATATTCAAGTGTTTGATCAACGCTTCGAGTTCGCTATAATTATTGCTTTAGGTATTGGAAGGGTCTGTGAGTAGGACTTTTGTCTGGACACCTGAACAACGAGAATTGAAGTCTTGCGTGAGCGTTTCGAGCTTCGATTGGGTGCGGGAGAGAAACAGAGGATTGGAACCGTGCGATGCGAGAGCCAAAGCATATTCGGTGCCTAGAACATCTTCGACGCCATTAATAACAGCCCATGATCCCTTTTCACCATACTTTCGCAGCTGCGTAGTATGTCAAAACATAAACATTTTGCCGTCGTTTCAGGAAACCTTGCATCTACACCGCTCAACACAAACAGTTCGACCAAGAGGAGGTAAATATCACCAGCTTTGCGGATGAGATAGAAAACCCCTATCGCGCGTATCCAGGACAAGCTCAGGGAGGATAGAGAGCCCATAATGTGGGAAGGAAGCATATTTATGGTGTTGACTGTAACAGAAGGTGGAAGCTGTGAGACACCACCAGCACGACTCCATAGGGATAGATACGATACCCAGCCGCTGCACTGTGCTGCTAGTAACGAGCACCAGGTAAGCAACTGCAACTCCTACAATACAGTGTTGGGAAAACAAAAGATGAGACGAAGAGTCTTAACAAAGGATCATTAAACTTTGTAATTCTCGCCTTTTTCTCATTCTGATGGATCTGTACCTCGGAACAAAGGCTGCAGGTGCGGTCAAAAGTACTCGTATAGTACCATAGTGGTGATACAGCTTCACCACGCTGTAGTGCAGGGGCTTCGGTTCTTTCTGGCCGTGAGGCATGTCGACAACTTCTTCTGTACGACACGACCCAAATACAATCCGATAATCCACACTCAAACACCCACAATGCCGCAAAATGAAAATGCTACTCTCCATGAGCTGGAGTCGTCTTCGCCAGACATCCGCGAGCAAGATCCCGACGGCCCGGACCCCGCCCAAGATGTATCTCACGAACCCAGCACAGATCGTAACTATACAAGGCAAAACAATTTACATAGGACGAGGTATTTCGTTCTCATAGGCTCGGCCATATTACAGCTTCCGATCTGGGGTAAGTGACCAGAATCCATCGTCCCATTTTCTACCTTCCAGCTCACACGTAGTGCATGCTTTGCTATGAGTTATGGCGTATTCCAAGAATACTATTATGAGAACTGGACGCTGGAAGGGAGTCGAGCCCAGACTGGTATTATTGGTACGACCCAAAATGGGGTTATGTATCTCTCCATGCCTTTCTTATTCGCCTTGTTTACTAAACGATGGGCACGTTGGCGCCAGACTGCTGCTCTTTGCGGAACCGTGGTAAGTGTTCAATGTCCACGGGCAACATTGCTTTTCAGGCCGCTTTGAAGTCGACAAATGCTTCTATACGGATTGTCTTTGCCTGCTTTGATCCAACTCCAGAAACCGAGACTAACTCCCAGCCTCCTTTAGCTTGCTTGCCTCAGTTTCATACTGTCTTCTTTCAGCACCAACGTATGGCATTTGATTGTGACGCAAGGAGTCATGGCAGCATTAGGATGTGCCCTTATATACAGCCCAATGACGCTGTCACTTGGAGAATGGTTTCAGGCCGAAACCAGCAATCAAGGCACCGTCAACCGAGCAGTAGCATACGGAGTAGTCCTATCCAGCAAAAACATCGTGGGTTCCACTTGCCCATTTCTGTTCCGGGGCCTTCTTGATCACTACGACTTTCGCATTTCCTTGAGAATCTGGACAGCTATTTTAGGCGGAACCTGTGTTCTTGGAATAGCTCTGATACCCACACATCCTTCGAGCATGCCGAATTCTTCGAGGACCCATCGAACTCCTAAAATTCCTTGGCATTTCCTCCGACACAAAACTTTTTACATCTACAGCATTGCTATTATCTTCCAAAGCACTGGATACGGTATCCCACAAACATACATCAACCAATATGGCAAAGAGATTACCATGCTATCTCAGACCTGGGCCACCCTTCTCCTTACCCTATTCAATGTCCCGGGTATCATTGCCTCATCTTTCTTCGGATACTTGAGCGACAACAAGCTCTTCCCTCTTTCAGCGGCAACCGTAGCCTCCATACCCCCCGTCAGCTCCGCTTGCTCTACATTCCTTCTTTGGGGATTGACATCGCAAGGCAGTGTGGGATTAGCACTGCTAATCTCATTCTCAATCACTTTTGGCTTCTTTTCCAGCGGATATAGCGCTACCTGGGGTGGTTTTCTGAATGAGCTGGAGCGTGAAGCTACACAGGCCAATGAAGCAATTGATGCTGGGATGATGTACGGATTGCTGAATGGTGCGAGGGGTATTGGATATGTGAGTGGAGGTTTTGCTAGTGTGCCTTTGCTCAAAGCGGGCAGCGGTTTCACGGGAAAATTCGCCTATGGGACGACTTTCGGACCTCTTATCATATTCACAGGCCTCACTTCAGCATTGGGTGGATGTGTTTTGATACGGAAATGGGAGAAACTGCTACTTCGTGTATTCAGTCTCGCCTGAGACTGTTAATGGCCTTTTAACTGATACACGATGGAGCGATTTCAGTGGCTGGAACTCCAGGTCGATGAAATCATCGAATTGGGAGCAAAGTGATAGGTATGAGGATCTGCAGAGAGAGAAAATTCAGAGTCGTTTGATTTCCGATTTCCAAATGTAGTGGGAAATAGAGGGGAAATCATCAGTACGGTGCAGATGAATCATCCGGCAAAGGAATGAAAACACAGAGAAGTAATACCCAACGTGTGGCTTACTGTCCCTCTCTACCTATTACAGATTATTGTGCAACCTGACTACCGCCGTTCGCTTGAAACAGTCTGCCTAAGGGTTCTGCATTGCATGACATTGACACTGGCGAGGCTGAAAATCGTACAACCAACTCGAATGGAACAATTCAAAACTCCTGCAGTTACGCAGATGCAGGTTCATATGCAGAGGCAGATCGTGAGGATGGAGTGGACTAGAGTAAGTTGAAGACCGTGGGAGTGAGCAAGGAAAGCCTGAGCGCTAGCACGATTATGCACTTACAATAGGGTTGAAAACTTAATGCAGCCAGCCTGTAACTGCAAGCAAGCTAATCCTATAACCCTAGTTCAACTTCTTCACGGCGGCGGCGGTTACTTTATGAGTACGGAGTAACTTGCCTGTATTGTGTTGAGATCCTTCGAGGTCGCCGCAGGGCCGCGGATGCCTGATCTGAGTTCGAAGCGATTCGCGAAACACGCATCCAACTGAATACAGATATGTGCCTCACAGGAAGTAAGGCTGTGTTTTCAGGTAGGTGTTGTCTATTTTCAGATAATGGTTTTTCAGATCATGACTTTGAACAGTGAAGAAGTACAGAGGTTTCAAGACAACTCCCGCCAACATTACCAGCTCCAAGTTCTCGCAAACATGGCCAGATATCTCTCAGCAGCCTTGCACGCTATCTGCGCTCTACTTCTTTTTATCCTCGGCCTATCCTGCATTATCCTCATCGCCAACAACCGGGACACCATTCGTCAATACGTCAACGAAGGGACAACCTACCCCGAGAAACCCCCCCACCTCAAGAATCCCCACCCAGATCTCCTGTCCTACATCCCGCGGCACTGGATCACAGCAGGCAACAGCGCCATCTTCACCGCTGGCGTCTTTTCAGCCGTGACTGGGTTTTCCGGCCTCGTTCTGTTGCTTCTACACACACATGCACAGAAAGCCAGTGTGGGTGTTACGGCGATAGCTGGCACGTTTGCGAGTACGTGTGCCGCGCTGTTCGCGGTGTTTTACTCGATGGTGAGTTTTTATACGAATGATCGTACGTGGGGTTACTATGACAAGCATTCGTCGAATGGGACGTATACGGTGGAGGGCTGGGCTTGTGCGATGAAAGACGAGCTTCCGGAAGAGAGGAGGGACTTCTTTCGAGTATGCTTGGAATCGGTATGTCATGTATCCTCCTGCCGGATAGATTGCTGGCACTAATGAGGGTTTTGTTATTCGTGGTAGAACGCAGCGCGGTATTTGACGGTTCCTCTTCTGCTACTTAACGTTGCATTCCTCGCTCTCGTTATTCTTCTTGCGTGGAAGGGATATCCTCCAAGGAAAACCAGCAAGAGTAATGAAAACAGAACGCAGAAGCTTTCTACAGAGCATGCATCTGAGAACATCGCCTCCGGATCTGGAGTTTGAAAGCCAAGCGCGACATCAAAAAGCAACGCGGACAACAGATTCAGAAACAGCAGTATTCGCTACTCCGTACATGATCCATTCCGCAACAAGCTTCTTCATCACCTCCGGATAAAACCCATAAAAC
>QGML01001066.1:0-11118 GCA_007825375.1 Lachnellula willkommii | reverse complement strand
GCACCATCTCCATCACCACCCACGGAGTCCCCAATTCAGACGGAGTCTACGACGTCGAAGAACCCACCATCCACGAAGATGGCATGATCGAGAACTTAATCGTAGCAACGAAAACGCTGCATACGGCAAAAGCGTTGGAGGCCGTGAAGCATAGACTTAATGCCGAGAGCACGGTTCTGTTTACGCAGAATGGAATGGGCACTACGGAGGAAGTCACGCGGTTGGTATTCCCCGAAGAAGCGGGCAGGCCGAGCTACCTAGCAGCTATTACAGCGCACGGCGTGTATTCCGAGGGTCCGTTCAGGTCTGTGTTTGCAGGACAAGCACATGTATCCGTTGGCCATGTATCTGGCTCTTCTTCCACGTCACTATACCTGCTTGACCAAATCGTAGCTGCGAAACTGTTGAATGCAACGGAGTTTGAGAGCAGGGAGTTGAGGTTGCTACAGCTTGAGAAGTTGGTGGTTAATGCGATGGTTAATCCTTTGACGGTGGTTTATAATTGTCGGAATGGGGAGCTCTTCCAGCGGTCTGATATCACGAGCGTGATGAGGGGTCTGCTTGCTGAGGCTAGTCAGGTTGTTTCATCGCTTCCGGAACTGCAGACTCGAGAAGATGAAGGAAATGATGTGGCAGAACGGTTTAGCAAGGAGAATTTGGAGGCCAAGGTCTTGGACGTGGCAGAGAAAACCGCGGCGAATACTAGCTCCATGCTACAAGATTTCCGGGCGGGGAGAGAAACGGAAGTGGGATATATTAATGGGTACATTGTAAAACGGGGGAAGGAGCTGGGAATTAACGTTGGGAATAACGAGAGGATTGTAGAGATGGTACAAAAAGGAAAATTGGCTGTAGATGGATGAAATGTTTCGGGGATTGAAGAGCCCTATATACAAGCAAAAGGGGACTTGGATGGGTAATGTTTTTGTCGATTTTCTTGTTGCTGCTTGATACCCCTTCGCTTTATGTACAACATAGTATCCCCAGCTCGAGCCACGCCCCACGTTTGTGAAATTTCCTACTTTGATACTTGGCTTGGTGTGATGGCGTATGTTGGTCGTACGTATCTGTATTTCAAACATTAGCATCTGTAGCACCACTCCACTCCACTCCACTCCACTCCCGTCCTTCCCATCCCATCCAAACCAGACTCCACAAGGAAAGAACCCCCACATACTTATCACTATTATACGGACTCGTCTGACTCCCCAACAGCGCCTTCTCCCTCGCCTGATCCGCCAGATGCCGCCTCACCAAATCCCGATCTTCCTCTGCAGTCAACATCGGAATGAGGTGGATGCGCGACCACATCTTTTCGCGTGCGAGTTCACTAATCCCCTTCACATCAGCATTGATCCAGAACGAAACCCTATCCATGTGGCGAATGCGGATGCTGGGTAAAACGTACTTCTGCTGCCTGATCCCCTTGCCCAGCTTCCAGAACCCATATGTCATGATCCCCGCCACACCCGCGAGCATAACAGCGGGACGGAATCCTCGCGCGGGGAGATTTCTCTGTGTTTAATTAGCCATCATCGCATCCATAGCCCCCTCCTACCGCTTCCTATCCCATCGCATCCATCCCATCCCAAATAGCTGCTTCTCTTCCTTCCTTCGTCCTCTTCGTGAGGGGAAGGAGGGGCGAATGATTGATTGTGTCAAAAGACAAGAGGAGGCAAAATACATACCTTGTATTGCACGGCACCATAGCCCCCCGAGGGCGGCAAATCTTGAGGCATTGTGTTTGTGGTTGTGTTGCAATTGCTTGCTCAAGTGTTGAATCCAAGAGTGAGGTTGCTTTGAAGCGGAGCTTGAAAAGCGCGCTAGTTGGAAATGGGAAATTTTGCCGGGTTTGACCGCTCTGCATCTGCCTGTTGAGATGGCTCGGATGGATGGACCTGGTGGACGAAGACGAGACGGTATACTTTTTATTTGGATTTCACAGATCTGGTGGATAATGCTCAAGGATAGAGAAAGTTTGAATATCATTTACAAGAATCGTCCCAAGTCGCTCAAGAAGAAACGCCCCTGCTATGCAACCCACCCACCTCCCGGCCCCAGTATTCTCAACCCCAGAGAAAACGCCATTGTCCCTTTGATATGATGAGGGTATGCCTGCCTGCCTATCGCCAAGTATGACAGACAACCATCGGAATATGATCAACGAATAGCAAGCACCTAACCACTACCACTCTTAGCCTCCTCCTCCTCCCGCGCCAACTCTGCCTCCATCTCCGCCTCCATTTCCTTCTCAAGATCATCCCCAATACTACTATCATCCTCCACCACATCCTCTTCATCCCCTGTAACACCCGGTGTAGGAAGACTACCAACGCTCTGTGGCGTCTTTACACTCTTCAAGCCCGTCATTCTGCTCTTTGCTGTATTCTGCTTCTTAACCAGACGGCTCGTACTCTCATCACTATCCTCGCCATCGTCGCTCTTCTCACTCCTGGCCCTCTTCGTTCCCCTGGTGCTGTCCCTATCACTATCATTCTCACTCTCGGAATCACTGCCCATGAATTCCGCTAACTCGTCGTCGACTTCGTCCCAATTGAAGCCTTTTAAGTCGTCGATTGGAGAGTGCCCTTCGATATCGCTGGGGATGACACCTTCCTCGTCTTCATCTTCACTGCTGCTGAGCGATTGGCTGCCGGCGGGGATGTCATCTTCATCGGAGGAATCGTCCGAGCCATGGGCTCCTTCCGCGCCGCTGGAAATGTCGCCGTCGCGAGGTTTTCGGTCTGCTTCGGAGATGTGGACCTGGGACTGTTAGCATGATGGCTAAGAAATGAGGTTAGAACAGGGAACTGACGAGATAATCCGTCTCATCCTCCTTCGCCCACTTGCTCATGGAATTCACGAGCCATAACTGGTTGACGATCTTGATATTTGGGTATCGAGCCGCTTGCCGAACTTTAGTTGTTCGAGTCCTATTTGTTGATGCGACAAGGTGTGTGATTTTCCTCGAAACCCTATGGTCTATTAGCCCCAGACAGAATTACACGGTTCAGTGAACTCACTTGATTTCGACCTTGGCCCCGAAGCTTTCCGCTTGTAGAGCGATCTCAGACCTAAATATTTCAACAACGTCAGGATCCAGCATAATTCCCGACTCTTTGATAGCCTCATCATGTGATATATGTGTTATAAATGAATCAAAATACCTTAATAAATCAACTCCTAACGGCACTAGCCCTGACATCACAATTACGCAACCAGCCAATGTTTGCTTCCTGTTTCGATTAGTACGCTTATTCGAAAGCAGGTTAGTCAGGAGAACTTACTTGAGCCGCGGCATTACAATAGCAACATCAGGAACTATCTGAAGATCAGCCTTGTCGCCCTTGATGGACACCTTTTTGTTATATCCAGGCTTAAGCTGCGCAATTCGGCCTCCATGAGCATTGACAAGTTTGCCATCATACTCGTCGTAGAATGCTTTATGCACGGCCGTAAGATGTTGCTCCAAATGAGTAAGCTCAGTATCGTCATCGTTCAATATCTTGTGTCTGTGATGCGGATGTGGTTCTTGTGTCGCCTCGCCATTCTTCTCATTCTCATCCTTGGCTTCGGCTTCGACTTCCTCGCTCTCTTCCTTCTCGAGCTCCTCTTGCATGTGCAGTAATGGCCGGTCCTTGATTTGCTTTTCTAGGAATTTCTCTTGCTCGGCTGTTTGCTCTTGTAGTAATTGCTGATCATCGCCGCCTCCCATTCGAACAAGTTCTTCTAATGCGCTGACCTTGCCTTCTTGGCTAGGCTTTGATTCATCTTTCCTCTCTTCATCGGCTGGCGTTGGCGCTGCTGGAGCATCCTCGGTTGGGGTTTCTGTTGTCTTGTCGAGTTCCGGCTTCGAGGGTTTCTTCGGCGCATCGGGTTTTGGCAGTTCCTCGCGCTTTGGTAAAAAGCTCGAGTTGATGTCTCCAATTCCAACAAAGAAATCATAGGGAACGACTTTGATGAGATTGAGCCTGTTACTTGGCCATACATCCGCACGATCATCAATAATAACCACCATCTTCGTATTCTCGGGGAATAATCGTGCCAGACTCTTTGCCGTCATATTGCCGTTCTCATCCCTGCTGATAATCCGATCTCCAAATAACTTCTTGTCCGGGTCCACGATCTTGGCGATATTTAGAGCGTATGCTCGAGTACCCATTGTGTAGACGTGTAATTCGTACAGCTCCGCAATGCTAGCCAGGAACTCCTTCAGACCAGGTCGCATCTTGATATAGTAATTGCATCCCGAAGCCACGCCCCTCGGACCATCATCATTCAACTGGAACGACCTCACATTCTTGACAGCCTCGTAATTCGGCGAAGTCGGATCGCTCTGCCACTCTCCAACTGTAGGCTCAATACATGCATGTATGATAGTCTGGTCGAGATCCACCACCAACGACAGTTTCCTATGTTGCAGCAGCCGCCGTTGCGTCTCCTGCTCCGCCTTCGATGCCTCTTCGTGGCTAACGCGCAGCGCCGTCTGGTCGTGAATCATGTTGATCTTCGCGCGCTCCGTATCATCACCCGCGCTCGCCCACGACATCTCCGTCATATCCTTGCCGCACATGCCGCAGAGTCCCTGGAACTGCACCGAGTGCGGACACGCCTCCTCGATCTCCACAAACGGCATATCCTTCGTGATAACCATTCCTTCCCTCAGCTTCCATTGTTTGATGGTGCCTTCTATAGGACTGTCCCAGTCCGCAATCGTGGTTTGTGCTTCTTCCCACTGGTTCCATTCCGAGGTGGGATCCCCGACCGTCTTTAGCCAGGAAAATGTGTAATTTAAAATGCTCTCCTGCTTCTTGATCGCGTCGCCGGGGCGCTTGTTGAGCGCTTTGATTGTGATGGGGTATTTCAATTGACCTCCTAGACTCAGCGTTTTGCCCATCTTATGTTCCTCCGTACAGCGAGCACGCTGCCTGTACTCATGCGCGTTTCGAATCTGCTTGAAGAATAGGAGTTAGCGTATAGTGTTGCGTGTTATGAGTAGTTTGAGAACGGGGGATGGGTGGCATGGCGCATGGCGCATGGCGCGTCCACCAGCTCAAGCTGTGCAAATACGCAAAATGGCAGATACAAGCTGCTGAAAGGACCTACGATCTCAATTCGAGCTTTACGGTTCACGCAACGCTCTCATGGAAGTCGCGTGGGGTAGTGCTATGCTGCATGGTAAAACCGGTTCCCCGCCCTTGCTTAAAATATTCACCTTTTGAAAAGCCCTTTTCTTTTTCTGTTCTTTTTCGCAGATAGAAGAGAAAAAACAGCAGCGAATTGTGGTTGATATGCTTGACTGTCGCGCTTGTAAATATTTGTTTTGTACCTTGGTAAGGTAGGGTAGGAGAGGTACCTAGATAGGTTAGGTAAAGGAAGGTACGGAGGTACGGAGGTACGGAGGTACGGAGGTACGGAGGTACGGAGGTCGGAGGTATGGTAGGTGTAGGTGGTACCTAGGTACCTGGTAGTGGTGCTGTGTCCTGAGGCTGCATCGAGCTTCATTATAAATTCGCGAAGAGCGAGGGAGAGACCTTAAATAAGAGCGCGGATGGAAACAGGGAAATGTGATTGGATGACGCGGAATGAAGAGTCACGTTATGTCAGGGGTGATGACCACACCACGCCGGAAACGGGAATGTGGGGTTATGCATAATACATATCAACTGTTTTCAGACTTTGGTACAAATACCGGTAGATGTTTACAGGTAAGGTATATCCTATTTAATTATGTGCACTCCGTTAAAGTACCTAGGTAGTTACCCATTATGTACTTGTAACCCTGGTATAATTCCCGTTCTTACTCTTAATTGTATCTCATGCTCTAGCGCAATAGGTACGGAGTAATAAAACAGAACGCCAGAGCAGAGCAGAGCAGAGCAGAGCAGAAGCAGAGCCAATAAAGTCTTCAAATACAACTTCTATTAATACCCAGTCTAAAGAGCCTGCCCATGATTAACTATCAGTTAGCATCCTCCATACAAATTTATCTGCCCTCGTTATGTCATTCCAATCCTGTCCATGCTAATTCCCATTCATCCAAATAAAATGCCCGTTAAACGTCAATGCTAGAACCAACTCCCAACTCTCTCGCTCTAATACACCCAAACACGAAGATTATAATTATCATGCAGCACCAGTGTCAGCAAAATCATCTATCCCCGATTTCCCTGACGCCCCAGACCCCGATATCTTACTCCCTAGCGTCCCGGACTGAGCCATGCTTTCCCAGTTATGAATTCTGCTCATTAAATCCGGTTCATTATCGTCTCCAATAAAGGTCCAACTCTCCTCAGAGTCCTCGAGGGTATCGTCGGGAATCTTCCCATCGCTGTTCTTGATGAGAGATTTGGCGTACTCAAGGTCTCTGTATATGGACTGTATTGCTGTGTTCACACCGTCTTCCTGTACTTCTATTAGTATTTTGCGACGAAATTGGAGAATATGGAGAACCTACACTTCTGATTGTTTCGCCCAATACCTTGGCTTTGACTATCATTCTCTGATCGTTTGTCGCCAACCACAAGGCGCGGGCGAAGTAACTAACATTAACCTTCTTGACAACAATGCCAACGCCTAGATCTTCCACCCGCGATCCAAAGAAGAATTGATCCCCAAAGAATGGCTTGACAATGGTGGGAAGACCCGCTCGCAAACTAGCACCAGTGGTGCCTGCTCCACCGTGATGAGCTGCTGCATCAATCTGGGTGAAGAGCCAGTCGTGAGGCACCTGTTTTACCAAAAATATTTCCGGTGGTAAAGGCACCTCGACATCGGTTGCACCTTTCTTGTCCAAACGATCCGACCATCCTTTTGAAAGAATGCATCTGACTCCAGCCTTCAGTACAGACTTGACAACAATTTCGGTGAGAGCTGCAGAATTGGCGACGACTATTGATCCAAAACCAATATACACCAATTTCTTGCCATCGTCACGAGCCTTCTTGATAAAATCGGTCAACTCTTTCGGAGGCTTAAAGTTACCCCCTTCGTCAAGGAACCAATATCCAGTGACTCGAATCCAATCGCTGTAGTCGAGAGGAGGTATGACGACTGAAGGGCTGAAGTTGTAAAGAAATGGCACCTTGTTAGGCTGCAACTTCTCCAGGCTTGTGGGCTGCAAATTTAGCTCCTTCTTCCTCCATGCATTGACTTGGCCTGCAATAGACTTCCAGAAAATATTATCGAACATCACATAAGTGATATAGTTGTAAGCACCACCCATTTTGTGATCAGGTACGGCAAAGGCGTGGGGGTATGCTCGCGTTCGTGTCCATGGCATGGAGAAGGCGCGGAAGTACGGTATTTTAAGAGCTTCCGCAATGTGAATGCCACCCATCGCACTCGGACTCTCGATCAAAATGTCGGTATCTTGGCAAGCCTGCCATGAACTAGACAGCAAGCCATCAATCCACCCGCGGAACTTGGACGATGCTTCTCTCAAAAATGAGTATGTGAACATCCCGTATTCCACACATAAATTCATGAGTTCGGCTGGATCGCCAGCTACCGGTGCAAAAGCAATCCCATGACTCTCCACCCAATCTTTGAATTCGAGGTGAGTTGCTATTTTAGGCTTGTGGCCTTCAGCAATCAAGCCCTTGCATAGCGCAATGTATGGCTGAACGTCTCCTCGCGAGCCGATCGTCAAGCATGTAATTCGAAGAGCTTCCGTGGGCTTGAAGTTCAAAATCGATGCTCGAGGGTCATCAAAAAGTATCGGTGGTGCGTCCCCCGGTGCATGCTCTGCAGAGTGTGGCAGCTTTATATCGTGTTCAGTCTTTTCTTTGTGCCGGGCCTGTATTAATGCCTTGTGTTCCGCGCTCGCACTCTCGGCGCTCTCTTTCTCCTCCATGGACAGTATGCCGGATTCCTTCAGGTATCGCATCGCCTCCAGATTCTGGAGAAGGGTGACAGCGCAATCATCTCGAACATCTGCCTCATTGAATTCAAAAAAGAGCTCTTCATGGCCCCTGATGACGACAACTAATCCGGAGTATCCAAACCGGAATCCTTTCTCCTTATCCACATTTTCTACGTCCTTAAGAGGCAAAATGAGCTTGGTCCGAGTTCCAGGCAGAAGGCTGCGAAAGCAAAATGACCTATCGCTGATGTATATCTTGCCGTACAAGGGCAAGACTCGATGCAAGTATCCAAAATATGCAGCTTGTAGTCTTTCGGTATCAGGAAGTGCAAAATGATCACGGAATCGGTCCCCTGAAATCGCAGCTTGTTCCTCGCCATCTTCGTACGGCTCATCAGGTGCAAAGCCTTCCGGGTCATCGTAGTGTTTCTTGCCCCCTTTCCACATTCCCGATACCTTTTCAACGTATCCCATTGATTCAGTAGCCAATAGAGTGCTCATGCGCTTCGAGTGCTTGTTAAGATAACCTGCGAAGCCGGCTGCTCGTTGTAAAGGATATGCGCCAGCTTTGACGAGATTTTGTAAGGTTGGAGTCGACGTGGACGGTTCGCCGCGGCCAGATTGTGATCCTTCCATGGAACCGGTTGTGTTGGCATGTCGTGGAGGCAGATTCGAAAGATTACTGGTTTCGCGGGATGTGAGACGCGTTGGTGAATCAGCTAAAGTCTCGTTATTCACAGCAGGTTGGGTTTGACGGCGGGAAGTTGAGGCAGAACGTTGTATTGTTGGCGATAGGAAAACTTCGCTTCCTCTTAATATCTGACTAGCTGAGGCTTGAGTTTCCTCACTGGCTGATGGTAGAGCCCCAGACGAACCGGGTTCTTCTAAAGAATGAACATATGAGTCGGAAGAGCCATGTTTTTCCGAGTGGCGTCTGTCGCCGAGGCGGTTTGTGCTGAGGCTCCGCCTACTGGCACTCATACTGCGCCCCCCTGCACCATCAAAATTCAGCCTGTTGAGGTCCACACTTCGTCTCCCGAGTTTGGACAAATCCATGCTTCGACGAAAGGCATCAGAGCTCGCTCGACTAAATTCAGTACTAGCCCGAGGGCTTTGAGCGGCTCCTTGCAATATCGGTGAGAGTGTGGCGCGAACATTCTCTTCTAGAAGAGGACCTTCCGTGCGGATCGGTGAGAGATGAGGCGGAGGAACACGAGTTTCTCTAAGCAGTTGCAAAGAATTTCGTTTAGAGGTACCTGTTTTAGGACTACTTTTGCCATCGGCCGCAGGTGGAGGTACTAATAAGTCCTCTGGAATTTGCTGCGCGGTAGTGTCCTCGACAAGAATTCGCAATACGTTCAAGGCTTCTTTGCCAAAGCTAAAGAAAGAGAAAAAGTACTCGAGAATAGTTAGACAGCGAAGGTGAACAGGTTATAAGGGAACTCACCTCGTCAATAGCGTACGTCTCATCATTGTCGATGACTCGGATCTTGCAAGTGTCTGCAAAATCAACGATTTGACTGTCCTCAATGTCGATAATATTCTCGATAGGAAGTGATATTTTGACACTGTCGCCATCATTATGAGAGCGGAATATGATCTTCTGCAACGCCTTAACCCATTCTTTTGCGCTAGGAACACTGTCGGCCTTGAAATTGAAGTTACGTTGATGGGTGACCACTGTGAAATGTGCAGCGTCTTTCCCCTTATCTTTGTCCACAACGTTCGCTGAAATCCCATACCGCAAATCGATGTTTCCTGCAGGGAAATATAGATCCGATGGATTCGAGTAGTATGACAGCACATCGCCCTTTAATCGAAACCAGTATCGATTATATTTAGGATTTCTTCGACCCGATTTCGAAAGGTATCCAGACTTGACGACTTCAGTCTAGAACATGTTAGTATAATCCAGTAGATTCAAGCAGGTTCAACTTACAGATTTCTTCGGTAAATATGCATAAAAGCAAATGTGCTTGGTGGTAATGTACATATAACCTTGAAGTAATACACTCTTCAATAGCCAGCAGGGGTATTCTGTCTGAATTAGTATTTGGTCTTTGCAAATGTGACTTAATACACACCTTCTATTACATCCTCGGCCGTCTCGAACCCAAATATCTCCATAAGCCTCTTTGCAAGACTGCTGGACCCCTTTCCGCCTTCATCCTCTGCACTTGATGCTCCTAAAGTATTTCGTGGCAGGTCAAAACTTGGCCGCATAGATAACTCTGCTCTTGCCTCCAGCATTCGACTCATGACTGGAGCATGATTTGATAACGTCCGCGAGCGGGGGACTTCTATAGCAGGAGCTGCAGGTTTGGAAGGAGACCCAGGTACGGGAGAGCTTGGCCTCCGCGGTGACTTCGAATTCGATTTCGCTTTAGCCCCTAACCGGGGAAGGGACCGCAGGAGTTTGTTCTCGGAGAATTTCCGTTTGTGTTTCTCTGGCTTTGCTGATGCCTTTTCTGACTTTCCCTGCCGGGTCTTGTCTACCTGCAGTTCAGAGCTCTGGGATGATGGATCCACCGACTCGTCCTCCTCATCGCTAGATTGTGCATCGAACCTGGCATTGAAGTCGACTTGCGAGCCAGCTGCTGCAATCATAGCGAAGACCGACTGGTTCATTAAAGGGTTACCGCCAGGCACAGCGGTGCAGTCCTCATCGGCATCGTCGCCGTCCTTGAAGCGTTCTGGGATCTCCATGGTGACTTGGTGGTCCTCCCTTCTCTTCTTCGTCAACTTCCGGGCTACGCGCTTCTTTATTTCACCCTCCGGCGCCATGGTGAAGTGTTGACGTTCTGACGCAAGAACACACGAGTGTTGCTCACGAGTGCTTCGTAGTTAGATCCGGGTCCGCCTTTACTTACAGAGGTACGTTACTTATCGAAGACGATAAGAATCCGAAGCAGTTCTAACCGAAAGCGGCCAATATCACATGCACCTTGGACGTAACTGTGACCATAAGGCAGTGCAGCGGATGGATAATTAGGAAGAGGGAGTGAAGTTACTCGTATTGGGAGCAGGCAGGATTTTTGGTCATTTTTCAGTTGAACAACTTTCGAGTCAGGTTAGGATCAGTCAGTCTGCCTGCTCTAGGCACTTCCACGTTCGTCCACGTATTGTCCGCTTTAGGACTGACAGCGGAATCCTGCAGCGGTCCATATATATTTCTTGCTCGCTCATAGTACCGACAGATCCGAATATATTCACATAATTGGAGATATCAGTACAAACTGACCCGGCTGTTTGTT
>QGML01001065.1:0-11120 GCA_007825375.1 Lachnellula willkommii | reverse complement strand
GCATCGCGTGGGCGGTTTGATTAATGTGATGATGAGATAGGCATATACCGGGAGTTGGTTCGTCATTTACAGTTTCACTTGCAGTTCTCGTCCCCTGCATATTCGTCTTCTAACACATCCGTTGCATTTTCCCTTCCCTAAGCACGATGATGTGGTTGTATCTTGTTCCCGGCCTTTATCACTCGTACTAGTCTAAGTCATACCCTAAGACTTCTATCAGGAAAACTTTTGCAGCAGTACTATGTTTTAGGCCTTGTCAACTTTTTGTTCCACGCCACCTAGAACATGATAAGCTAGTGCTGCTTTTCCCATCCACCACGAAGCTTACTATAGGAGATATGCAAGCTCCCGAGACAGCTCCTACGCTGCTGGGCTCTATCCTGAAACTCGGCTTTTTACTATGCTAATACGTCGGGTTATGCTGCATCAATCAGTTCATGCTCAAGTCGGGCTTGGTAGCATTGTTCAAAGATGGGATGGCTAGCTGCATGGCTCGGCACGTTCCTTACAGCGAGGTTTCTTGCAAATTATATTGAGGGAGAGGAAAAATATATACACTTTGGTTTTCCTCTGAACTTCTTTGTTATTCTATCCAAATTTGCGAGCAAAGGGCATTATTCGGGCTTTCTATGAGCTAGTATCGACCGAGAGCCATCGGATCGGATACTATTCATTCAGATCTCGCCGCATATGGCTAATACGTTGCGCCTTTCAACCCCTGTACTTTCGCCTCTTCTGTAATCAATAAAAGCATAAAAACATAAGAAAGTCCGCTGAATTGTTCGAATTCTACTCACGTTTCAGATTTAATCTTTTTACCTAATTTATTTCAACCGATCCAGTTTAACTCCTACTTCGAAAATGATTTCGTCAAGAGGCCAAGCGTATGCCCAAAGTGGTCTCATGGACAGCTATGCCCGTAACAAGAAAGCGTCGTATAATAAAGACACGGCTCCCGAAGGAGAAGTGAGCTTCTTGAATGCGGAAAATGTTTAAAGCTTGCTTGCCTTTATGAAATTTTAATTAAACTAACTCATTATAGTTCCTGTTGCACGATACAGTTCACAAATTCATCAGCGACCACGTGAGTCCTGCTCGTTCCTTCTAATCCGAAGAGGCTGACTGAGAACTCTAGTCTACATTTGAAGCATCTCACCTCACCTACAATGAAGGCCCAATTGGCACATTGCGATTGCGAAAAGCCATGGCAGCGCATATCAACAAACATTTCTCTCCTTTCAATCCCATCACAGCCGAGAATGTCACTTTCACGGCAGGTGTCACTGGATTGAACGAGATGATCACCTTGAGTCTCGTGGACGAAGGAGAGGGGATTTTGCTCGGCCGACCAATCTACGGCGCGTTCCGTGGCGACATGACTACGCGAACGAAGTATTTCCCTCCGCGACAAGTTCCGCCACCAGTGCGAAACACGTCTATGAAGCATCAACTGACAGCCAACAGATCCAAACTAGTCTACGCCTCATTCGGTAAAACTGACCAGTTCAGCACCGAAGCCGTAAAGAAATACGAAGAAGCCCTCCTGCAAGCCCAAAAAGACGGCATTACGATCAAGGCGCTCGTCCTCTGCAATCCGCATAACCCGCTCGGTAGATGCTACCCAGTCGAAACACTGAAAGCGCTCTTCGCTCTCTGCGAGAAGTATAATCTTCATCTAGTAAGTGATGAGATCTACGCACTCTCCGTATTCGACGTGGAGGGAGCAGCCAGAACACCGTTTACAAGCGTGCTTTCCATCGACCCTACTGGAGTTATGGATCCAGGGAGAATTCACGTCATGTATGGAATGTCAAAGGTGAGATATACCGGTCCCTGTCTCAATCCCACCCGCTGAATGGACGCGTCAGGACTTTGGCGCCGCGGGAATCAGGCTCGGGTGTTTAGTTTCGCGGAACGATGAGTTGACGAAGGCTACGCAAGCAATCGCGTAAGACTATAATTCGATAGCAAGTTCCCGTTTAATAACCCATGTCATATAGCCGTTTCAACTGGCCCTCCGGAATCTCGGTCTCAATCGCTACCACGGTCCTCGAAGACACAGCTTTCGTCGAAGACTACACCAAGAAAAGCCGCTCACTGCTCGCTGAGCATTATGCCCTTGCAACGCGGACTTTAGACGATGCTGGGATTGACTATTCTCGAGACGGGTGAGTATTCTTAACTAATGATCCCACTCGCTTTTTCGAAACCGATCAGATTCGCTGACTTGACTCGGTTTGACTGGGATAGAAATGCAGGCTTCTTCCTCTGGATAGACCTCTCCCCTTTTCTCTCGGATGCCAGTAGCTGGGAAGCAGAGAAGGCTTTGAAAGAAAAGCTATCGCGGCATGGTGTTGAGTTGGCGTCTGGGCTGGGGTATATGGAGGAGACTCCGGGGTGGTTCAGGGTTATTTTCACGGTTGAGAGAGATGCTTTGGTCGAGGGCTTGAGGAGGTAAGTGATAGTCGCGGTTGCAGATGATGCACTGCTGATAGGTCGTTGCAGAATTATCCAAGTCGCGGGGCGGAAGCGTGAGGGGCTAGCTTGAGTCTATACGTTTTTGCAATGTTACGGGGGAAAGATGGAAGGCCTTAGCGTAAGGCGCGTCTTTATATTTTGCTAGCGCGGTAGTATATAAAGGGGTAGGGGCGGCACATCTAACGAACCCCCTACACGCAGATCATTTGTTGCTATGTCGATAATCACGGACTAGAAATCCATAAAAATCCACCTTTTACGCTTGCAGAGGGCTCGTCCGACGTGCGCCTCCTCCCCTCCCCCTTTACACTTAAATAGAGCTTATCTACGAGTAACTAGCCAGCGAGTTTAAAATCTGGGTAGTTTTTCCCCTTAAAAAGCATGCAAAATATATCTCTTTTGGCTCTATCCCTCAAATCCGCTTATTCGGGTAAGATAAGCGAGCAGCGAGATAGAATAAAGACCTTTTCCTATTCATCTCCTTACTCCGTATATCAGCTCTAACCCTAACTCCGTAGGCTCAAGTACAATAATAAAACAAATCAGAGCCAAGTAAATTTCTTCCTACCTGCAAAAATAAAAATGCCCCCTCACCCGGGGAAAAACCGAGGTGAGATAGCCGAAAAAGAAAATTTTTTCTAACACTCCAAGTGGGACTCGAACCCACAGCCTCGAGATTAGAAGTCTCGCGCGCTACCATTGCGCCATTGGAGCGACTTAGAAGTAATCTAATTTGCGGAAAATGTGCTTATTTCGATATCCACGAGTGTTAAGAAAAACTAGGCCGAAGCGAGGTTTTAGCACGTGATGTGATATGGCTTGGCAAAATTACGGGGTATCGTATCCTTTGCTGGTGGCTTTGTCGGAGCTTAATCAGATGTACTGAAATTCTCTACGTCTGGTAAATAGTAAAGAGATCTTGTAGATAGCTTGATACTTATATCCTGGTTTTATGAAACCGTGGTATTAACTTCTGTGTTTAGACTCCGTGCGATTTAGCTCTTCGTCGAATCACCCCGCTTTGAATTGAATAATGATCCAAGGGCTCAGCCAGCCCAGCTACTATTAGCGGTCTCAGACTTATACTATTCTGGAGACTCTCCTTTCGCCAGCTTGGAATCACTCCAAGCCTATCTCTAAGAGTAGCTAGCTGTTCACCCTTTGCATCGTATCCAATTTAGGCACATGCATATAGGCGGGAGAGCAGGTGTGGACGAGAAGCCGCTTTTTAATCATCCACTGCGAGTAGGACTTTTAGTCCGGCTTCCCTCGCCTCGCCAAAATTAAACTGTGATGTTTGAGCAGCAGGAAAAGGCCGGCGAAGAAATCACAAGTGGGAAGGCCATCCTCTATTTCTTAAACCCGGAATCCTTACCACATTTTATGCACACGGCAGAATACATCGCGTCGTTCAGATCAGGTTCAAGCACAGGAGCATTCATCCAAATCATTGGCAAGTAGCTTGCTTTTTAACCCAGCCCGGCCTCTCATTCCAACCCGCTTTTCTCTTCCGTGGCCTCTCTCTCTGAAGATCCATCGAGACGTCGGAATCAAGATCCAGGCTCTCGGCCAGACTATACCGCTCGGTATCATACACGCCCGCCGCACATTCCTCCCAGGGAGCAGAGCTCGAAAGCCCGATATGGCAGAACTCGATATCGGTCTTCCTGCGCATGTCAGGCGATCGAACATCTTCCGGCGTGAGAAGTTCGTCTTCGGGCGGCGTTGTCTCATCCAAGCCCGTTGCCGGGGAAGAAGGCAAACTCTCGTACCGAGCATGTTCCTGCAGCAGCAGACAGTCATCGCACGCTAGTTTCAAAGAAGGGAGGCTCGACCCATCATCCAGCTGAGGCAGATGCGGGTCTTGTATATCTAACTGCACGAACTGCTCCCGGATATCATCGAAGATATCCTGCGCGGGTGTGAAATACACGATTCGAGGCCCTGGCTCGTTCCTCGTATATTTGTTGCGCCCCCATAACTGTCCGAGAAAAGCGTTGTTCTCCTCGTCGATTATCGCAGCGCCCGAGTCCCCGCTCACGCCGATGCCGGATTCGGTGAAGTGCTGTGCGTTGGTGTGTGGATACGGCCCTTCGACATACCATTCCATCGTATCTTCTGAAGCGCCGGTGATTCTTTTGCTCACGAGGTCGGGACACATACCGATCTGCCCGCGTTGGTAGCCGCTCGTTCGGCCGGTTGAGCAGACGGGAGAACCTCCTACTGGGTGCATAGTGCTGAGAATCGGTCGTTTCCTGTAGGAGCTTGGCTGAATTGGATAGCGTATGAAGTTAGTAGTTGGTATAGTTGCTGCGCACAGAGCCCAGTCCATAATGACTTCTGGTGGGTCAAGGAATGCTTCTTCCCAGTAACTGCTCTTCGATTTTCTAGTCCTGGTGCATCTCTCAGACGTAGCAATTATATTTCCAAGCGTGAAGTTGGGATGGGGATCGGCCATACATCTGTGGCCAGCGTTTTCACAAACTTTTCGGTCATCCGGCGATGGGTGTTCGAGGGACAACGGGTATTTCTTTCCGTTACTCTTCAAGGCGTCTTCAAGCGGATGCAGGTTCACAAGCCAACATGGCTGTGTTCCAAGCATGATGCATGGGCCAAGTGTTGATGTGCTGTGATCGTCACCCTGACCTAGTGCTACACCAACAGAGTCACCAATTGTGGGCCAGAGGTAGAAGTAAGGGTTCTTTGTGCAGCATATGGGATCGAGCTGAGACTCCGTTGTTCTCTTCGAGGAAGCAAGACGCTCAATAGAGCCGGTCTCGAAGCTGAAGCCTGTTGTCTCGTGGAAGACTAATGGTAGGAGGTCCAAGACATGGGCTCGAATGTTTTCTTCTCGTGTGTCGTCCCAAGTATCTTTCGTCATGATGTTGATTAATCGTAGATTTGGAGGTATGCCACGACGTATACCAATCGTGTAGCTAGGACCACACCATCGAGGAACCAATTCAGCCAGGAAAGGCAGAATCATATGATGCCATACAAGAAAAAAGTCTTGCGGATCCCTGAGCAGAGAGAAAAAGTCCCCTTCGGGTTGATCCAGTAATATTTCTAGGGCGCATTAGCGAGCTACAAATTATATCTCAAAGCACTGGATGGATGTCTTACGGTTATTCATCATAGCCCTGTCTTGTCTTTTGCGCCAGATGCTTGCCAATTTGAGATTCAGCTCTGATTTTTTGATCTTGATCAACTCATCGAGACACTTGGACGCCTGGTTCTGCTGATCTGGCATCTCATGGTCAGGCTCGGGGCTTCCAGCAGAACTGATCGTTAAGCCAGGCGTAGATGGGTAGCCTGGTATTTCTGGTTGCAGGGGTTCTCCCCAATAGCCAAACGGGATATTCTTGAACAGCTTTTCCTCGGACAACGCCAGACCATTGACGTCTTGTTGTCCAGAGATACTTGATACCGTTCCTTTCCACGAAATGTTTCCATCTTTGTCCTCGGCTCCCTCAGCTAGAAAGCAATTCCCGCACTTGATATGTGAGCAATCTTTACCAGCGCAACTTCCTTCGGTTTCAAATAAGGCTTGAGTCTCGGCATCTTCTGCTGCCATCGGTCCCATGTTACATTTGCAACAAAACCACTGGAGGAGTTGTCTCGGGCTTTCGGCATGATCATTGAGTTCGGACGAGAGCTTGTCTAGCAAATCGCAAGGCTCGACTATATGTAACTCGCCCGTTTTCTCATCGCGCCACACGACTGGTTCGTCGGCTGAGAGATCTCTGATGAACTCCATTGAGAGAGAGTTGCTCCCAGCTGTAGGATATTTGATTGCAATACCGAATTACAAGCCGAATAAAATTTCAACGTACAAGGGGAGATCTCAAGTTGGCAATTCAGGCAGCAGCTGACTATTCTGAGTGGTGACTTATCATTGGCGAAGGGTGCTGATTGCTGCAGGTCGTGGGAGGTGACAACAACCAATTAATGAACGCTACCTATACATGCGAATATAGTCATGTGATCGAAAGCATATGACTGTAGACTTTCAGCGTGTTAAAATGCGGGTTTATCTCGTCCAGATAATTCATCCAAAGGGCTCTGCACGAAGAAGAGATCGAGAACACTTCAAGAAGTGGGAAGCAGGAGAGACGCAAAGAAAAGAAACACTTGAAGCGACAGCTGTGAAAAGAAAATAACAGACGAGACGAAGACGAAAGAATCAGCTACGATGGAGGTAACTCGACAATGCATGCTAGTAGTAAGCTTAAGGATACATAGGCTCCTAAAACAGCTCCGGGCTTCTCAGCTCCCATAGAGGAGAATTGCCTTTTTGTATGAGAATAAGCTCACGTTAGGAGCTTGCCCTTAGAAAGAGAGTGCGCTGACACTGCGAGATATGACAGAGAAAGTGGGGGTGGGGTTATTGCTGTGTGGAATAGCAAATAGAAGGGGTTTGTAATGAACGCCTCAATTAGACACGGCGCAAGCAATAATGTCCATTTCGCAACCTTGATCAAACCCATTGCTTCCCATATTGTCACATGATTATCGAATCCTTTGTTCATGCCCACCTTTCTGTGACGAGGAAAGCTGCCGGCCGAGCTGACCATCTGAAAGACGGAGTCGTAATACTTACCACTCATCTCAAGCTAGCTCTAGCCCACATGTCAGACACATTCTTCCAATATCTCTCGGTATCACGCATCATAGCCTGTACGTGACTAATGTCGTCCTCTTTCAAGAGCCGTACGTTCACGCCCTGAGCCTCAGCTTCCCTCGCATGTTTCTCAATCGGGCTTGGTAACACGAGTTTATCTACCGCACTGTATACATACAGCCTGCATGCATTTTTGTCAACCACGGTCCAGTCATTCAAGTACATCCGAGCCTTGTCCAGAATATGTTGGCGTCCGAAAACGGCATGGAAAGCAGCCCAAGGCCCCAGCCACATCGCCATTAAGGCTGCTCCAGGATACCAGAGAAGGCCTTTTGGAAGAGCGGTGGCAAAGGCATGGAAAGCTGTAATGAAGCTTGACTCGCCTGGGGCGGAGTCTAGAACGATAGCCTTGACGGGGAGGACATTGCCAGTTTCCTGTTTGTACACGTGACAGACATCCGTGAAGCCAAGTGAGCCACCGTTGCTGATGAGATGAACGAGGATCTTCTTTTCAGGAGCCGGGTCGCTGTTGATGGCTGCAACGACGGGTTTGACGAGATTGTGGCGAGTCTCGTTGCTCGTGTAGATGAAGAATTCAGTGAGAGACTGGACTGCTATGATGCGAGCGCTGGGATAGAGAGCGTGGTAATGACTATAGAATGATTTGAGATAGCGGGATTTCGGGCCTACTCCCATCCACTGGAAGAAGATGATGGTCGTTGGATCATTATTGTTAGAGCTCGCCGACGCATCTGGCGGGGTGTAAAGCGACACCAACGGGTTTAACCGCGTGAACTCGGGGCTTGATGCAGTGACATTGTTCGTGGACGGCATGCTCTTGCTTGAAGGGTGCTTCTTCCGCTGTAAGTGTGTTATATGTACAAAATGTTGGAATATGCCAAGTACTCCGTTGTTGGATTTCAACGGAAGCTCACCTTGCTGCGTGTACCTACCCCTGTTCTACGATTGACCTCGTGATTTACAGGGCAGTATTTTGAACATCTTTGGTAAGTTGTGTTGATTTCCGAGCAGATACGTCCATGGTTGCTCAGCAGGTTTGGATTGAATCTAAAATACCGGTACATGTCTTACATACTGTACTGTAGCTAGTCCTAGTCTTGGCGCTAAGCTTCCATCATGTGATCATCATATGATATTCCATACCCTCAAAGATAGAGATTGTCAATATGTATCTATCTTTAGCGCATAGTTATGACCTATCCCTTCGTCTTAGCAATGTCCCAGACAGGGGGCGCGTAAAGTGGTTTTCCATGCGGCCGCGCGGAACCTAGGCTTAGTTAGGTATCGCTTAGTGCTTTAGCCTACTTTTACACACGTGACAATAAATGTAATTTAACTATTAGTTAAAAGAAATTTTATATTAAAGATATAATTAATAGTTTATAAAAGTATACTTTAAAAGCTAGTAGAATCTATAATTTAAATAAGTGAAAACACGAAGATTCACAAGTAAAACACGAAAATTCACGAGTAATTAAGCGATATAATCGCCAAGGGATCCCTGCTGGGACATTGACAGACGAAGGGATAAAAGAACTTATGATTTATTACTGTTCCAGATATGAGTGGTGGGTAATTTCAAGCAGATCGTTCTACTCGTATTCCGTAATAGGTTCATGTACATTGGTCCGTTCTACTCCGTATCTCCGGGAACGACTAGCTAGATTGTGGCTCTGGTGGCTCAATGTTGGGGAACTGGAGTCTGGGACGATACGGAGTACCGGTACTCTTATATTGATATTGATATCGCCATGGTTTCCCCGGAGCAAGGTCTCTACTCCACTCCCTCCATGATTCGTTAGCTCGTTATTAACAACTGCCGTGTTTCTTATTGTAATATACTTCTACATTTTCAATCAAGGAGAAAGGAACTTCCCGTCACCGTCACCGTCACCGTACTTGGAAAAGCTATTTGTTTGTATAACGGCAGTTGAGGCCAGTGCATCTGCCGAGTGCCGAGCCTCGCTCGACGACCAAACCAAATCCTCGTGATTTCCCCACACAACCTCAACCAACTGCTCCCCTCAACCAATTGCTCCTTCCCGTCCTTGCCGTCAGCACAGCCATGCACGCAGCTGCCGCGCCACGACAGTCCGCCGAACACACGGAAAAGTAAGTAGGTAGTGCACTAATCGTCCATTTAGCGTTTCATGGCTGCGATAGTAGCGATAGAGTATAGTATTGCACCGGCCTATACGAAGATGCTGAGACGCTGACACTGACAACCAACCTATCGTGTCGTTCCTTTCCCCGCCACTTGGGACGCCACGCCACGCCACGCCACACCTATCGCGGGGTTGGTGGGGTCGGGTCTCCGTCATTCCGCGGCCGGCTACATAATCCATCTTCCAAAGCATACCTAGGTACCTACAGTAGGCTACTCCGGTAAGGTACCTAGGTAGGTACCTAGGTAAGCATCGCATCTTGGACGAGGACGAGGACGAGCACCGAACGAGTACCTCCGTACGGAACTGTACCGAGTATGGGGAAGAGACGCCCCAAATCTTCATCCTCAATCCTTACTGTACCTACCTACTACTGTATCCATCTACTCCGATCCGCATCTGCCGCCCCAGTGCAGTGGATCTCCAATGCCATGACAGCGGGTCTTTTCCCCAATACGTACGAAGTACCTCCGTACCTCAAACCCCATGTTGTGAGACAGCTGAGGCACAAGCGTTTTTCAACTTCGTAAGTAGCTTTCGGCAGCTCTCTTATACGCTGTCTTCCTGAAGAAAGATGCTCTTACGCCCTGCCCTGTCTGTCTGTGAGTACATTTGCAGTGCTTGTTTTACCGACATGGATCCGCTGGTCGACGGCGAGAATCTCTTTGGGGTGGGTGGTGGACTTCTCGATGCAAGCCTTCGGGCTGGCGGTGGACTCGCTGCATGAGGATGAGGATACCCGTCTCTCCCGTGACTCCACTGCTTCGTCATTCCATCGGTCGTTCATTCTTTTTAGAACGAAAGTGGAGTGGGTGTATACTGTATTCTTTTATTTATACTCCTCATTCCCCAGTTCATACCCTCAAGACCTGATCAACATACAATGCGGAAAGTGCCTCATTAACTGCATACCTCTTCTTGTATCATTCCCACCCACATACCACATCACCATCATGGTGGCAGAAACATTACTTGAAGCTGTGGCGCGCAACTGGCCCGTCGTTCTAACAGTTGTGTTGGCCTCGTATCTGATCAAGAACCGATTCACGCGGGGTCTGAACAAATACCCAGGACCATTTCTAGCATCACTCACAGACTGGTGGAGATTCTGGATTGTCTACAAGAGAAGACCCGAAGTCGAGCATATCAGGCTGCATGCTAAACACGGGGATGTCGTTCGACTAGGACCCAATGATCTCTCTTTTGCAAACCCGCAAGCTCTGAAAGATATCTATGGACTGAACAAGGGATTCATCAAGGTGGGTTATAAATCCCGAGGAGTCAAGAAAAGGAGAACATCTGACAATTACTGCAGTCAGAATTCTACCCCGTGCAACAATCAATAGCAAATGGACACCGTCTGCCTTCCCTCTTTAGCTCAACATCCGAACCCTTTCACGCACAGCTACGTCGAAGCGTCAACAGTGCCTTTTCCATGTCAACCCTGATCCAGTATGAGCCATTCGTCGATTCCACCACCGAGCTCTTCCTGTCCCAAACAGACAAGCTCTATGCCGAAACCGGGGATGCGTGTGAGTTCTCGAGATGGCTGCAATTTTACGCTTTTGATGTCATTGGCGAAATGACATATAGTAAACGCCACGGCTTCCTGGAGGAAAACAAAGACATTGACGGAATTATCAACTATCTCGGTGGTCTATTCGACTACGTTGCACCAGTACATGTCCACACTGTACACAACCCCAAGTTTCCCAACTAACAAACAACTAGATCGGCCAAATACCTTTCCTCGATGTACTGTTACTCAAAAACCCGCTCTACCTCTTGGCCGCAAAATACGGCCTGATAGACGCCACCTTCCCCGTGGCCCGCTT
>QGML01001064.1:0-11127 GCA_007825375.1 Lachnellula willkommii | reverse complement strand
CTTGGGCTAATGCATTCAATCAGCCTGATTATCCTTTGTTTGCTCTTTCAAACGCGTTGAAAGGCACTTGGGGGGAGACCGACTTCTTATGACTTGTAGAAGCTCAATTGATTTGCGGTGGGTATGTTGGTAGATGTGGCAGATGTCCTGGAGCTTAAGAGGGATCTCGTGAATGCTTTTGATGCGTTGCGAAGAGTGTCCACATCTCAATTGTGTTTATGAAGCTACGACCAGTACGAAGCTAAGTTTGGGGCCTTGCGGCAGGGCTCGGGTACAGCCGAGATCTTGTTCTAAGAATAGCTCACCCCTATTATTTTCTCCTATTTTCTCCTATTGGCAAATAACAATTGCATTTCGGAAACCAGACATACACCGGTAATGTATAGCAGCTCTTATAAGATGCAGCCCAGTTCAGGGAGATTAATCTAGACGTGCTACAGCCAAAATATCCAGTGCCAGTACTGTACTCTACGTGCACCTAAACTAGTCTGCAGCTATCCATACTTCCAAACCCCGCCGCAACTCCACCCTCTTCACTCTTGTCCCCTTTGGTCCTCAGCAGATACCCCGCTTCTTCATTATGGAGTACTTCTTTACTCGTCTGGTCCCACAGACAGGTTCCGTAAATCCCTAATTCGCAAATCACTCCCCCTTTTTCAATCACACCGTTCCGCAAAATCATGTTGTGAACTGGAGGAGGCATGATGATTTCCATTAGAATATACGACTTCCAATGTGTTTCTGGAAGTGATTCTAGGAAAGGTGGGATCGCAGACCGGTAAATGTTGTTCCCTCCCCCTTCGCGCTGAGGTTTTAAAACGTAGCCTTTGCAGCGCTCCGGATCGACCGCTGATTTGCGAGCTTCAAGGCCAGCAGGCGATTCGTCGAGTGGGTAGATGTTGGTAAATGTTTTGGAGAGGTTGTCAATTTCGTCCGTGCTGCCCTTCAAGAATCTTGTAAGGATTGAGGGTTCGGAGGAAGAAGTGGGTGTTGCGAGCACTTGTTGGACTTTCTTCGCCCCGGCAAGTTGGGTAAGAATGGTCGGACATTTGATGGCGTTTGAGCGTTCGATTTGCAGGCGTGCTTGCCAGGCTGTCGAATCAGGGTAGTCTTGTGGCCCGTAACCTGCACGTAGATAAACGACGGCAACCTCGAAGATTTTGGAGGGATTGCTTGGCGGGTGGTATAGAAGCTGTCGTCGAGATGTATTGGCTATAGTGGTTTGGAAGAGGACTTTGGCAAATGGTAATCGGAAGACAGGAATGGGAGCCTTGTCCTGTTGCAGTTCATATTCGAGGTGCCGTTGATCAAAGATATTCCGTTCGGGATCTTGCACCAAGAAGATGACACAGCAATTATGTATGGGCTGGAGTTGAGTATACGTATTGTAAGCAGCCCGTATACCTGAAGCCAAGGATTTGGTACTCTCGTTTTCTGGGAGGTCCAATTCATTCATGGATAGTGGATTCTCCAGCAGAGCATAGTCGGCGAGGCAAAGGTGTCTAAGGGGGGTCAATCACATGAAAGGGAAATGGAAATCGAGCAGGGGATCAAGATGCCATGGACACATACCTGTGTAAGCTGGAGGTTTGAGACGACAGGCCACCAAATGAAGAAGCAATGGTATTGAACTCGACTTGTTTTATAACGGGAGGCTCATCATTGGTTCCTTCATGGACCATGTAATCGGACCGGAAAAGACCCAGGGAGAGACTCTATGATGACCTTAGCAGAAGGTCCAATGAGTCTATGCCTGGACGCACCTGAACATATCCTTCCTCCTTGACTTTCAAATGAACTTGCCACAATTCAGCAATAAACTCGTCAACCTCAAGGATTCTGGATTCTGGTTAGCTAGTACTATTAATCGCGTCATTGCGACAAAAATGGGGGGAGAAAATGAGAGAAAATGAGAAGAATTATCTGAAGGAGATAAAAAAACAAACGCACTCTTGCACAATGTCCCTCAGAAACTCTTCATCCTGTGCAATTAATGCGTATAAGTGATTGTATGCTCGCTGTATCGACTTGGCTTGCTCGAAACAAACCCGAGGAAAGGGGCTTGGAAATAAGGTGACAGGAGCAGTGGTTGCCAGAACTCCACGAGGATCTGTCTCAGCGGATACGAGAGAGAGCGGTGGTCTCACGGCCAAGCCATGGGCAATAGACCAATCTTTGATAGTGGAAAGCAGTTGCTCGGATTCCGCAGCCGTCAGTTGAGGAGGGTAGGGTTGTTGATGAGATGCCATGGTCAATCCAGTATATGCTGCATATGCATCAAACAAATGGTGGGCTGGGAGAAATGGGACTGGAGCCAATCCAATCTAGGGAGGGATTGGAAGATGTACAAAGGGGAAACACGCCTTCACCCCTCAGAAGATTTTCATACCACATAGCGGGGTGGGGTGGGTGCGGCAGGGGCGGGGTATATTTCTTATCGATACTGTAGGGGATGAATCCGTGATCGTATAAGATGCCGCCTACATACGTGCTTGGCTTGAACATACAGTGCAGCTTTAATTCTGCACTGCACCCGCCTAGTCCTTAACGCATTGTTACTCGCAGAACCTGAGATATGTATAAGACATAAGGGCATTGAATGAAACATCCTCCAGCAGCTAAGCAGCAGGAATCTGATGTTCTTGCGCGCAAGAAGCCCTCTGTACATTATCGACCGAGCATCCTCTGGCTGGGCATGTCAGGAGTAAGTAGCCGATTCTGTGTTCAAGCGACTTTGATCATTGGTACCACTCCTTAGCCGTGGTCCGATTCAGGCCTTGCACTGGAAATACAAATACAAATACGGTACGATAGTTGGTTCCACGGCATCCAAGGTAGAAAACGGCTTGATATATAACAAGGTTAGATGCATCTTGTACAGTCTGTCTGTATAATCTTGTGCTGTATGGCGCGTTCGTATTCTCCCAGTTCTGCGGAGACTATCACTTTGAGGGCCACGGCCTTGTTTTCTGGCCATCGTGAGCCAGCCATAGAGTTCATACATACATACGGTGGAGAATCCTCCCAACCCAGTTTGCGCTCAGTATGATGCCGGTTGGTGAGTGAGTACTCACGCTATGCAAAAAGGGCCTGCCTCGTATCGCTCACGGGGTTCAGCATCTGGACCTGCCTCGCATGCATCATCAGAATCAGAATCAACCAAGTCACCAGTCACCACCGTTTAGAGTACGAGAGAAGGTAACAGATCCCCTTTGAGTCGCCACTGCACTGTTGGTTCGGTGCCAGTCGGAGCGTAGGGCAATGTCCTCCTTCAAATGTTACAATATGATGCAGTAACGCCGGTGGCTAAAGAAACACCGTTTTACCTTCAACTCGCTGTTTCCATCCGCAACTTAAAGCATGCTTTGTGGGCTTGATAGGAGAAAGAAATGCATCCTACCAAGGCAAAGGTATACGAATTCAAGAATACGCAATAGTTGAAATCTGTGGGGTGTAATTTCTCACTGAACATAGGACGCCTTACGTTCATCAAAGTCTTCTGTACGATTATTAAGATATAGTGTAAACGGACGTTACTACCGCCTGCAGCGACGCCGATATGGTATCGATGAGAAAAATAATAACATGCTATGCTTGATTGCTCCACATGACACCCATTCTATGAAGTCCCAATCCAAGGTTCAAATTCAAAGTATTGACAACCAAATCCGCAACCCCAAAAAGATACTGTATTCCGTACCCATCGCTTATTTATGCTCCTTGAAAATGCAGACACTCGCTCAGAAGTTCGACGATGCGTTGACATTGCTCCTCGCCGGGTTGTGGTAATTCTCCAGCGTGCTCTGGAAAGGATTGGCCTGTCCAGTTGCACCAACACTGCCCGTCTTCTCATGCCCTGCGCTTCCCGTCTGGAATCCCATCAATCCATCGCCTTCATCGCTGCTCTTCTTCCTTCCCCATATGCGCCAGGCGACGATGAACAACCCTCCGAGCACAATAGCCCCACCCACACCGACAACCACACCAATCACCGTTGTTTTGGTTTTCTTGGACATGCCGCTAGAGGAGCTGCTGCTAGTCTGGCTGGCAAGAGCCGCGGTATTGGTAGCAGTCATTACAACATTGGAAGTAGAAGATGATGTGTAGGTGACTTGGGAACCGCTGACGGTGGAAACGGCGGTGACAACATTGACAGCCTGGCTTGTGGTTGTGACGACCTCCTGCGTGGTTTTGCTGGAGTTCTCGGTCGTCTTTGCGGTGGTGCTCTCGATATCCTCGGACGACTGAGACGACACGGTGTCGGAGGTCGATGGCGACGTTGTTTGCGCAGTGTCTGAGCTGGTGGATGCAGCTGCTGAGGTAGGAGTCTCGGATGATGAAGGAGCGGCGCTCGATGTCGGGCTTTCGGTTTGTGTTGTGGAAGAGTCTGCTTTGGACGTTGTCAGAGGTGTGGCAGATGCAGAGTTGCTGGTTTCTGTTGTGGTGGACGCTGCCACCGATGTGGCACTTGCTGATGTAGAGACTTCGGTAGATGTGCTGCCCGCCGAGGTAGCCGCTGCAGAGACTGCCTTCTTAGCATCTTCCCGCCCAAAGATGTTTACAGAGTCCAGCCAGGCGGCTTGTGTGAGGGCGAGGAAGAGGGCGAGGATGGACAGCATCCGGAGCTGAGGCCGTGATAACATGTTGTGTGTGCGCGGCAAGAGCGGTAGACCGATGGATGGATGGAGATGTGCGCGAGGTCTAGGGATCGATCAAACGATGGCTTATGATACGTATTCAGTTGTCGATAAATGATGTAGTTTGTATGTGTGTACGTTCGCAGCGTGCGTAGTTGATGCGACGTGGTGGCAATGATGAGTGAGATCAGGCGGTTCCAGGAATGTCTTCGTATTCAACAGGGCTGGGTTGATGATATAGGCCTAGGAGTGATGTTGTTATCGTGACTCGTGACCGTGAATGTGATGGCGGTGATGAAGTTGTGATTATTGCAAACGAGTGTAAGAAGGAAAGGATGAAGAGTTGGTGTGGTGTAGCTAAGAAAGTTGAAGTTGGTGGGAGGAATGAAAGGAGCGGAATAGTACGGGGTCGGAGTGGTACAGTACGGACAGTACGAAGAGTTTTGCATTTTCGCTTGACTGCCACTGCTTTATCATTTATTAGGGGCCCCTGTAAATCGCACTGTACTCCGTACAGTCCTCCATACCTACTGCACTGCACATTATGCATGCATAAAATGGCATAAATTGCCTTCGAATTTACCCAGATAGTGTCACTCATACCAGTACTCGGGTAAAAAGCTCATGAGTCCGATTTACGCGAAAGTAGAGTGTAGATATATAGTTTTTTCTAATAAAATCTAGGCTACTTGTCTCTAAAGCCTCTAGTAAAATAGAAAATATAATAATATAATAATAGGCTTTATTTTATCTTTTTTTCAAATTATTTAATAAGGTAATTATAATAGAAATAAGGGATGAAATCGCTACATTTTAGTGATATATATAGAGTTTAGGTAAGAGAATACTTATAGTTATAAATTACTAGCAATTAAGCATTTAAACTAGTTTCTATCTATATTAAAATATAATTTAACTTATTATAATAATATTCTCTCTATAAATCTTTTCATAAATAATACCTAGAAAAAAGTTATAACTTTTATAATATCAAGACTTTTAGTGGCTTTCTGTCTATTTTCGCGTATTTTGCCCCACGTTCGGACTCATGAGCTTTTTACCCGAGTAGTGGGGTAAATTAAGGTCAATTGTAGGTGCACCCAAACGCGCATTTACAATAAGTCTTCAACTCCCGCGCTATCTTTCTCTTCCCTAATATTAATAACGTACCTACCTACCTTGCCTTACTTTTCCATCGCACCGCACCCTAGATTCACCAGGCTAACATAATCTCCAGTCTTCAGTTTCCGCTACAAGTATGGCTCTTCAACACGGCAATCCCGCCGACCTTCTCCCCGTCCATTGGAAATCCCAAATCACCGCCTGGTTCGCAGAAGACACGCCCTCCTTCGATTACGGCGGCTTCGTCGTCGGCGATAGCGAACGAACCGCTACCCTCTTTGGTAAATCGAAAGCAATATTAGCGGGCGTGCCCTTCTTCGACGAGATCTTCGCACAAGCAGGATGCACCGTAAAGTGGCATGTCAAAGAGGGCGCAGAGGTCGACCCGGGCTCCAAAGGGAAGATAGCCGTTGCGACAGTTACAGGCCCTGTAAGGAAACTGTTGCTAGGGGAAAGGGTGGCCTTGAATACATTGAGCAGGTGCTCTGCCGTGGCGACGAAATCAAGAAACATGGATGAGTTGGTTAGGAAGGCAGGATATAAGGGCATACTTGCTGGCACAAGGAAGACTACACCGGGATTCCGGCTAGTGGAGAAGTACGGGATGATTGTTGGGGGTGTCGATGGCCATAGGCATGATTTGTCGAGTATGATCATGTTGAAAGACAACCACATTTGGGCGCGGGGTAGCATTACGGAAGCTGTGAAAGCAGCCAAGTCCGCAGGTGGCTTTGCGTTGAAAGTAGAGGTCGAGGTTGATAGTGAGGAGGGTGCGGACGAAGCAATTGCTGCGGGAGCAGACATCATCATGTTAGATAATTTTGATGGAGATGGGCTCAAGGTTGCGGCGAGGAGTATCAGGGGGAGATGGGCTGGGAAACGGGAATTCTTGCTCGAGTGTAGCGGTGGCTTGACATCGGGGAATGTTGGCACATACATTAATAATGGTAAGGCATATACTGATCTCTTGGGGGTCGACTCGACTAATTGCCTGCTCCAGATATCGACATCATCTCTACGAGTTCAATACACCAAGGCGTACCACATGTCGACTTCTCCCTCAAAATTGATCATTAGCCATAAAAACCGAACCACTTAAACAACTCCACACCTCATCTGTAAAACTTTCACATTGGGTCGGATCAAATACAGATATATGTCCTGACTATTCGTCGCGGTTCTAGGTTTAGTTCAGGCGAAGAACTAGATGAGCTGTGCTGTATCGAGATAGTGAACTTGTATACTTTCCACCATCACGATATATACTTTAACTGCCGGTACTACAGTACCTAGGTACCTCCAACCCCTCCCAAGAATGGGGCCGGGGCCTCACACCGCAAAAATCCGCGCCACAAGCCCCGTGCGCGCGCCAAGGCTTTGATTTAAGCCAGTACAGTAGTCCTGATTCGTCAAGTGAATGCGCCAGGACGGCAATCCAACCCGAACGCATACCAAAATTCAACCCACCCACCGTATTTCCTCGTCGGCTTCACCTCAATCTGTACTCTACCTCACTTCCTACATACCTCGATTCTACACTGCTCGACCGCATTTCTCTCACACTTCACGCCTCTAGAATGTCCCGGAGGCCTCTATGACGACTCCCCTCCTCCTCTCCTTTTGCGTTCGCCGCGCAATCGCAGTGCCCCTCTCCCTCTCCCTCTCCCTCTCCCTCAGCCTTGCGGTTCGTCCCTTTTCTGTCTCGTGCGCTGCCAGGAGAACCATGGAAAATTCCATTCGCCCTCACCCCACACGACGCACATACGATGATGCCCTCGCCGATCTCCGGACCCTCCAATCGAACCGTGCCATACGAACCGCGATTGCCGATGCGCCACAAGATACAGATCCAAATCGCAGGGCGATTCCGGAGATGCTAGAGTGGGCGCGGAAGGCAGGCTACGAAGCTGCAGAGTTGGGGAACCAGGGCCAGCGATACATACACGTTGCGGGAACAAAGGGGAAGGGAAGCATATGTGTGATGGTGGAGAATATACTGTTACAGTACCGTAGAGCAGAGGAGGCCGGAGAGCTGAAGGATGAACGTGTGGGCAAGATCGGCTTATACACCTCCCCGCATCTCGTCACAGTCCGGGAAAGAATAAGGATCGATGGAGTCTCCATATCGGAAAGTCTCTTCACCCGCTATTTCTACGAACTCTGGGATCGTTTCGAGACAACTGCTTCCAATAACAGGAATTCCGATACAGGGGAAGCTCGGCCGGGGTATTTTCGCTATTTAACATTGCTGGCAATCCATGTGTTCATCCAAGAGGGTGTAAAGACGGCCATACTAGAGTGTGGTATTGGAGGGGAGTACGATAGCACCAACATCCTACCCGCCAACGCGGTTGCTGCGAGCGTCATCACAAGGCTGGGGATTGACCATACGACGATGCTTGGGGATACAATCGAGGAAATTGCGTGGCATAAGGGCGGCATCATGAAGGAGGGTGTACCGGTGTTTACCATGGACCAGCCCTCGGAAGCCATACGTGTGCTCGAGCAACGCGCCGCGGAAACAGGCGTGGAGTTGAATGTTGTTCACAGGCTGCCTATATTGGAAACTGCAGGGTTCAGTTTAGGATTGCTTGGGGATTTTCAGTATGACAATGCCAGTCTAGCAACCGCTGTCGCAGCATCATATTTGCGAGGTATAGGGGTCACGGAAGGCATTCCTCTCCACCAAGAGCTTCGCGATTTCGCAACAGGGCTGCCTCAACAATTTGAGCACGGATTGGAAACAGTGAATTGGCCCGGGCGATGTGAAATACGTAAAGATGGAAACATCGAATGGTTCCTCGACGGTGCCCATACAATAGAGAGTATAGAAGCAGTAGGCCACTGGTTTCGCCTCGAGATGGACCAGGCACATTTCGAGGAAAGACCTCCAACAGCAACCATGCTGATTTTTAACCAGGCTGAACGCGACGGACAGGAACTATTACGCAAGTTGCTACTAACAATGCGCGCCTTCGAACCTCTGATTCACCGTAAGAATAAGAACCAAGTTCTAAGCCAGAAGACTTCTGATATGGGGCAGGCCGAAAGGCTGCGGCAAATGAAGCTAATCAAGTACCTGCAATTGTTCAGGTATGCTGCTTTCTGTACCAACGAGCCCTTCACTGCTACCAACCAGGGGAAGCATGTGAACCTGGAGCTCCAGGAGGGGATGGCAATGGCGTATCAAAGACTGGATGGCAATGCTTTGCACATGGTTTACGGCAGCGTGGAAGAGGCAGTTCGTCTCGCCATGCGCGTCTCGGAGGGAGATGAGAGAGTCCTTGTGCTCGTCACAGGCAGCTTGCACTTGGTTGGCGGGCTGCTACAGGTACTTGAAAGGGGCAAGGAGTTTTTACTTGAACAGCCGGGCGATGAAGAGGAAGGCTCTGGTTGATTTTGATTTTTAGCAAACGATACCCTGCATTTTTTGAGTTGGAATCATTATCGCGGATTCCGTGTCGCGATCTATGTACATGGAGTACTATATGCCTTCCAGTCCATGTTTGAAAAGCTTTGCAGCACAGAGCCTGAAAGTTGGCCCATTCTCCCAACACTAGCAACGTTCTGTTTGACTTGATTGTCTGTTTAGGGACATTGGGTATCGTATCATCCATCCCATATACTATTTCCCCTGCAATATAGATCTCGCCTTCCAATGAGTATAGTACAATGTAGTAGTGACTGCACGGCATTGCGATCGCGACAGCGGCCCCGATTAATAAAAACCAGGTAAGAACAGCGTTCCTAGATTGCTTAGTTGCAATGCGCAAAAGCGTCGTAAGGTAAGATACGTTTCAGATTCGTTCCAAAGGGGCCGGGCCTGCGGCTCTGTAGCTCGATGGTATGTGAGAGGGCATTCGGATGTGAGGTTCGCTCGCAGGGTAGAATCGCTTGTGAGGGAGCTTTGAAGTATTCTTGAAACGTAGGCGTAGATCGTGGTTTCGCGAGGTGGTTTGCTCGTAGATGAGGTTTTGCTGGTCTGTTGCTCTGTTGCTCATCTGGCAGATCTTGGTAGTCAAGTACCAGCTCTGCAACGCTGACATTGCCTCCTGTAGTCTCCCTAGCAATTTTCTCATTGCGGAGAACATCCGTTATTGTCTCTGCCTCTCCTGCTCGTACTGGTCACGCTTCCACTGCACCTTATTACAGTGTTGTTCAACCGCCTTGTCATGTAACCATCTACGCGTGTCATCCCAGTATTCCTGAGCATGTAGCATGTCGTCCGTAGGCCTGCTCGTACAGGGCTTTTCGGACTGGCCTGTTTGTACAGGGCTTCTTTCGGACGTAAGGAGGGGGTGTTGCGGTCGACCTGTAGTGTTCTGCAGTGGTGTTGCGGCAGTCGATTGCCAGATGGCAACTCCTCTTCATGGAAGTTTAGATTAAATTGAGAATAGAAGTTCCTCCGCCAGGCTATTTGTTCCTTCCCTTTATCATCCCTGCTTGTGGGACCTTCTGCTGGTGCTGGTGCTGGTTGGTGCTGGCATTACTATTTGAGCTTCTGCTGGGGAAGGAGGGAGGTTTGGCCTGCTCGTAAATAACTCGTGAGTCCGATGAGGGGTAAGCGAACCCTTTGCACACACTAAAAAAGTCACTTTATTTTAATTTAATACTGTAATACTATATAAAAAAATAACCTAGATACCTTAAATCTATTTAAAAAATGTCGCAAACACTTATTATATCTATGAGTGAAGATATACTATTTTATAGGTTTCTAGCTAATTAAAAAAGTGCTTAAATAACTTTCTAACCTCTAGCTATTCTTCTACTCTCTAAGATTATATTACTCTTAAAAGCAGACTATCCGACACTATACTAGCCTAAGGCATAGCTCTAATTAGCGCTAATAGAGTATTTATAAGCTAGATTATAAAAGCGTATCTTCTTTAAGCTACTAGTAAGCGCTATAGTATTATAATCTATATAGAAACCTTTAAATAAGTAAATAAAAAAGAGTTCTATTATAAAAGTCAGGTTTAGATCTAATTATAACTAGCTATAAAAGCTATTTTTTCTATTATTAGTAATAATCTAATAAGCGCGCTTAATAATAGCTAAAATATACTTATTAATCTCTTTTTAAAAATTTCTTTTTTTTTATACTTAAAGTATTTCTATCTTTATTTTAAAATAATAGTCTTTTCTTTTAATTTACTTCTAAATATAATCCTAAATCCTCTTAATTAGATTTAAATTAGGCGATTAAGAAAGCTAAAAAAACTTCTTAATTAAGTGATAAAAAAAGAAGTTTTTAGTATACTTTAACTTATATAAAGCTATATTATTTATTATAAGTATAAAGTATTTTTTATACTTTTTTTTAAAGCTTTTTTATTTATAAAATAAAATCTTTCTTAAACTAATT
>QGML01001063.1:0-11131 GCA_007825375.1 Lachnellula willkommii | reverse complement strand
TCCTAATTTATAGGCCTCTCAAGCTAAAAAATAGGGCGTCTGCAATACGCCTATATTGCGCTAATATAGGACCCTGTATTGTACTGTATTGTATTACAAGCAATACGAGAAGCATCGTATTATATTGGTCCAATACAGGGTTCACTGTATTATACTAGTATAGTACGCAATACAGTATTGTATTGGTGTATTATTCTCTACACTGTTTAGAACTTCCAGCCCGTACAAGGAGTGCCAGGCCATATACTCCAAGTAACTCAACAGCCCCTTTAAGCGACGACGTCGCTGCGATGTTGGCAGGCACAATACGCGGGCGGACTGCCATCAGAGTCCAATCAAGAGTAAGACCGGTGTTGTTGAGGCCAAAGCCCAATCAGAACGAAAGCGCCAAAACACCTTTATAGTTCCCACCCCCGGGATTACATTTTCCCACGGAACTACCACTCACCACCTGTCAAATACAGCCAGGGGGCACAGTTGATAACTCGATGCCGTCGCCACTCAAAAATCTTTCAAATCGGAGCCCAATACACACCATACCTGTAGCTGAACGCAGGCCCTAGGCATCCGCTCAACTTGGCACCTTTGGATTGGATGGCATGACCATGACGCCGCTACTTTCACACTAGAACATCCAATTACATGTCTTCAGGATTTTGAATGTGCGAGCAACTGCTGAACCAATGCTTCCATGCTTTGATATTGATGTGTCGCGTCGACGATATACTCCATACGTCCAATCATGCGATGTACGACAGAGGCAACAACATAGGCAGGAAGGGAAAACACCAAAAGCAACCAAAGAAACGTAATCAACACACCGCTCCAAAGGTTTCCTTGAAACCCTAACTTGTTTTCCCAAGCGAGGGGTAGACCGGGTTGCTGTTTCCGAGTGATGCTGTAGGACCAGCGAGCGCACTTTACAACAGACATCGCGGATAGCATCCCAAGATTCTATCATTCATGAGAGGACTCTACTTGGCTGATGTTTGCAATCCTCCCTCCCTCCATCTCATCCTTCCACGGGCAACGGCCAACCCCCGCGACCTCCTCTCTGCTCCCTCAGCGTAGCGCGGCGTAGCGTTAGCAAATGCTTTTTTCTTCACCATACACCCACCACACACCACCGCAAGCGCCTAGACCCCAGCAGGCATGACATCCAAGCCGCAGCAAGCCTGTCAAGAACCCCTCTACGGAGTACTCGAGCAAGAAAAAGGATTCCCAGCACCTCACTCCGTACCTGCGCAGAAAAGCAGACAGGATACCCATCAACCCCGAACCCTGTTCCGCGTCGTGTCGAGATCGAGAAAGCAAGTCCAGGGCCGTTCGATCTCTCTACACTGACTGTATCCAGACCAGACTCCAACGAATGTCGGCATGTCATGAGTTCGACTATCAAACACTAACACTTACCATCCACCGCCAATGAGAGAAGAGACTACTTTCCCACTTATGACACGTACGACCTACCCATCCGCCTTCCACTCACCATCAAGCTCGATCTCACAAAAAAAAAGGTCCGAACCTTAACCCTATTAGCACCCAATCAAAGAGAACACCAACTCAGATCGCTACGAAGAAAAGCACACCCGCCAAACAACATGTACAGGTGACCCCCATCTCATGTACCCCTGATTTAATCATCACTGTATGATACCACTCACGGCCACATCTATACCGAACCTACCCACCTCGCACTCGCAAAGCCGAAGATCAGCAAAGACTTCACATCAAACCTCCATCACCCCCAAACCTGAAGCCCAGGGGCCCATCCATCCGCGTTCAACCGAAAAAAGCAACCATCAACATATTAAGCGAGAACATCCCACAAATGCATATGCAAATGCTATGCTCCAGGCACAATATTCAGAGTGCAGTATGATAAATGTATTAATTAGAACAATGAATACATGATTCTATACACATGCACAGAAAGTTCATCCGTCATCATGTCCCTATTGCCCGATAGAAAAACACTGAAAAAGACCTGCTTGCTCCCTTCGCCGGAAATGCTGCACTACTCTATAAAAAAAATCAAGGTCGCGAAATACCCTGTCTTGCCTGTACAAAGTCCCAATTAGTATGTGCAACTTTGGCTTGAAGGGACGAGGCAATGGGCATGGAAAAGACGTACCTTCATCTGCTCAATCTTCAACTTCAATGCACTTGTAACCTCCGCAGCACGCTTCCAGCTTTCAACGCCCTGCCCATTATTCCCATTTCCATTCCTGCCCGCCTCTCCGCGCCCACCACTATCTCCACCATAGTTAATACCCGTATCTCTGGCGATCCGACTCTGGTAGGACGGCGGTGGGGCAGGACTACTCCTCCCTGCACTCCCGCTCGCCGCGCTGGTCCTGCCATTCCGTAACTCAGGACTGAGTTTACCGCGACCATAAGTACCAGATAAGCCGTCGCCAGTATTTTCCTTCTCTTCAGAGAGGGTAGAGGTGTAGGACATGCGAGCTCGATTGTTGAAGCCGGCGCGAGAGTTGGTGTCTTGCGCCGCGCCGTACATGCCTGTGTCACGGTAGATACCCGCTTCGTCATTGAAGACATCGCGACCGGGGCTGGGGAGACCGACGGGAGGACTGTTGACCCGTTCTGCAGTTGTCAGGGCGCGCTTCAGTCTCTCCATTTCTCTACGCAGCTGTCCGCACATTGCTTCCGCAGCTTCACAATCTGATCGAGCGCGCACAAGTTGGGTTTCTTTGGCTTTGATGGAGAGGACGTCTCGGGTGTGGTCTTCGATTAGTTGGGCGTTTTGGTTCTTTAGTTCTTGCACCTCGGAGTTGAGGCGTGAACGTTCTTGGCGGAAGTCGTCGGCCTGCCGTAGTAAACGGTCTTTGTCTAATCGGATCTCTTCTAACTCGGCTCGTTCGACAGGACTCATGCCTGGGTTTGGAGGTGGTGACATTGAGACAGGTGGAGGAGCATTCAAAACAGGTGCCTTTGCAAGAGGACGACCAGCGAGACCACGGCCCAAGCCGAGACGTGGTGGAGGAGGTGCCTCTTCTTCGGGCGGAGGTGGTTGTGCAGCAGGACGTCGAGGTGACGCCGTGGACGGTGCCCCTCCGGGTCCAGGAAGTGTGCGTTTTATAGGTGCTTTCAGACCACCAACTTTCGGCGCGCCAAGTTTACTCTTTGCTGTGGGTTGAGGAGCTAAAGGAGCTTCTTGAGCATATACACTCGGAGCTGCAGCGGCCTTTTTCGGTGCGGGCTTCTTCCCGACGACCTTTCGAGGCGCGGCTGCAGGAGCAGCACGAGGAGCAGCAGCAGCTGGTGGGGGCTTTGGTTTGTCCTTTGCTTTGACTTCCGCGGTTTCAAAGAATTCCTTGATTTTCGTCTTCCTGATCTCATCAAGTCCTTCAAGATGCGGTCCCATGCTCGCTCGCCCATAATCTTCATGACTGTACCCATTATCTCTGCTCCTCCAGATCGCAGTACTTCTCCCGATTCGGCCAGCAACTTCTTCGCGGCCTCTGATATTGACGCGACCTCTTGCTTCGTCGGGGCCTCGCGCGTTGTCTTCAAACATCTAATCAAGTATTTCATCGTCCCTTCCTTGACCTGAGGGTTTTTGTGCTTCAAGAACTCAAGGATTTCTTCCAAATTGTCGGATAAGTTGGTTGCAAGGAAGACTTGATCCAGTGCAGCGCCGAGAGCATCGGAAACAGACGCCTTCTTCTCCTTTAGCCGCTCCATAATTGGGCCAGTAACCATGGCACGGTATTTGGCGAATGGTTTCCTCATTCCTTTGGCTAGAACTTCGATACACTGTGCGGCTTGTGTAACAACGGCGACATTGGCGTCCTTCATGCTTTTCGCCAATCCTCTTACAATATCACCATAATCACCATCTTTAATTCTAGGCACATTTAGAATCGTGTAAAGCGCTTCAACGGCGTCCTTCCGATCCTTCCATTTGGATGAAGCCAAGTTGTCGTGGAAATCTGCTGGTACCTTGGACAGAACTTCTTGAGGTTCCGCTAAATCAAATGCGTCGATTACAACTGCTTCCTCTTCGAGCTCATCTTCCTCTTCGGGCTCTGCACCTGGTGGAGGAGCTCGTGACATTGCGGCTTGTTGGGATCGTAAGAATCGTTCTTGCTTTGGTGCTGGCTCCGCCTTGATCTTCTCGAATTGGGCATCCATGTCCGTTTGCTGGGTGGGTTTGAGGTCTCCCCAGAACATGGGCTTCATGGCCTCCCTTAACCATCTGTAGAACTCCACTGCAAGATTTGTAGCCTCTGCTCGTACGTTTTTATCGGCATGACCGAAGGCTTTTGGTAAGATCTTGAGGATAGGTTTTGGGTCGACTGTTTTGCAGCCATAGTTGTGGATTACAGCTGTCAATGCTGCTAATGTGGCTGCGATGACCTTGGGCTGCTTGTTGGAAACCCCGGGGAGAAGGTCTTCTACGATAGGTCCGGCGGTATCTAGTTCGATATAAAGTAAAATGGCCTCGAGAGCTGATGCTTTTGTTGCTGCTCTTGTAGAAGAAAGTCCCTTTTCGACCAGAGGTGTCACGGTATGACTTCTCGTTCTGAATAACTGGGTCAGTGATGCCCCATGCCTGATCTTGTGACATACCTTGTGCAGCCTTCTCTTCCACCGAATTTAAGAAAAGCACAAAGAGCCGCAATACCGTCTTGCTGGGCCGCAACATTGGAATCTGCTACTGCCCCCTTCCATAGACTTGGATCTTGTAGGAACGGTCTAAATGCCGGATCGTGCTCGTCTGGCGTAATTTCAAACTGTTTGGCAGCATCTTCGTAGCCTGCCTTTCTGACTTTCCATATCTGGTGGAGGGGTTCAGTCAGGTCCAGTTGCTGAGACATCTTCTGAAAGGAATGCGGGCCATACCTTGTGTTGAAATCTGTCGGGCAACGGCAAAGAGGAGAAATCTTCTTCTTTCTCAGCCATATTGGCTATCGTATTACCCGAGAGAGTTCGTGAGCGTCGTCGGAAGTCTGACACGTGTTGGGTTAGCTTGCGCAGAGATGTTGATAGACGCCCCTCCATCCCCTCAGCTGTGACTTGAGGCCATTCGCAGCAGGGGCGATAGTGGAAAGAGCGCAGAAGAGTGCAGCTGCAGTCTTCCGATGGCTTGAAAATTGAATGAGGGAATGTGCGGCATACCTCGGAAAAAAGGCGCAAAGTTTGAGGTTATTCCTGGCCGCCTTGTTCAAAGGGAATGTCTCGTGGTGAGGGAGGGGGAGTGGTATCGCCGTATTGAAGGATATGCGCGTGGGGCTTCGCAGAGTAGACAGATGGGCAGTATTCACAAAGAAGTTGTCGTCCAAGTTTCAATGAATCTTTATATTCTCGTGTGAAAGGTGTGGTGTATGAGCAGATGCGTGTTTTTGCGGGCGGGTGTGTTGTTGATCGGACCAGATTCTCGCTGGTCTCTACGGCAATGCAATCAACGATTTCCCCTGCATGGATGGACCCGCGTGCTGTGTGTGCCACCGAGCCACCACTGCTGCGCTGCGCTCTGCTCTGCTGTCCCTCACAAAAGTTGAATGCCACCAAGCCAATCGCAACTCCCCACCATGAAATATTGCAGTCTCACCACAACACATAAAAAGAGATTCTGTACAATTATCTCCGGATTCCCACACTTGCAACTTGCTTATTTTCCGGAACGCGCCAAAGTTCTCCGCCCAAGATAACGCTGATACTGTACTGTACTGTACTGTACGCACGCACTAACCCTGGGATATCAAGCATTCACCGTCTGCAATAAACATAGGAGCCAAACAAACACTCCATATTCAACCCCTAGCGGTCAGGCGCATTGCCTCTAGCAACAGCGCAATCATTTCCCCCTCGAGCTTCATGTATCGACTCCCACAAACACCATGAGCCAGATCTTGACGTCGCGGCAGGCCGAGGAGCTGTAGGTTGAATCTGCAAGAATTCGCCTGTCATTCCGCTGATACAGACCAGACACAAGTCCATGATAGCATACCTCACCTCGATAAACCTACCTAACAGTGCCGCGGCGTTACGAGAAGAACTAAGTATTGGCGACACCTTCGATGCCGCGACCAGCAAGAAATATGAGGGATTATTAGAGAAGAAGTGGAACAGTGTGGTGCGGTTGCAGAGGAAGGTGGGGATGCTCAATCTACGGTTGCCATGACGGGATGCTAATAAATCCCCAGATAATGGATCTCGAAGCAAGAAATCTGAGTCTACAGAGTGAGCTTGACTCTGCGACACCTACCTCTTTATCAAGGCGGAATCAAGACCCTGCAAGTTGGCTTCCAAGGTCTCCCGCAAGGCATAGGCTGGAATCGCACCGAGAGCCCAGCACCTGCGTTGCATTTCACCCCGTTTTCTCATCACTCGCATCCGGTTCAGAAGACTACAGTATCAAGATTTGGGATTGGGAATTAGGAGAGTTGGAGAGGACGGTAAAGGGGCATACAAGGGCGGTGCTAGACGTCGATTTTGGCGGACCACGAGGAGGAACATTACTGGCATCTTGTTCTAGCGATCTTACAATCAAGCTATGGGATCCCAGCGACGAATACAAAAATATAAGGACCCTTCCTGGACACGATCATTCGGTCTCGGCGGTGCGTTTCATACCGAGCGGTGCAGCGGGATCGCCTGCCTCTGGCAACCTCCTGGTGTCAGCAAGTCGAGATAAGACGTTGCGAATATGGGATGTATCAACAGGATACTGCGTCAAAACGATTCGTGGGCACGTGGAATGGGTTCGGGATGTTTCGCCTTCTTTCGATGGACGATGGCTGGTATCAGCTGGGGATGATCAAACAGCACGAATATGGGACGCTGCTTCCGGAGAATTAAAAGCTACCCTGCTCGGGCATGAGCATTATGTGGAATGCTGCGTATTTGCGCCACCGTCAAGTTACGGGCACTTGGCGACAATTGCCGGGTTGAAAAAACCGCCGGCTGCAACGAGCTCGGCCGAATATGTTGCGACAGCAGGGAGAGACAAGTTGATCAAGATATGGGATGCTCGGGGGACTTTGATCAAGACTCTTGTCGGTCATGATAACTGGGTGAGAGGACTGGTGTTCCACCCAGGCGGGAAGTATCTACTCAGTGTTGCTGATGACAAGACATTGCGATGTTGGGACCTTACGCAAGAAGGGAAACAGGTGAAGAAGCTGGACGATGCACACGAGCATTTTGTGACCTGCATTCGATGGGCTCCGAGTGTTATTAAAGATGCTCCTGCTGTTAATGGGGAGAGTGGCGCCACAACGAATGGAGCACTGAAGAAGGACGATCCCAACAAGATTGCTATACGGTGTGTCATTGCCACAGGGAGCGTGGATAAGAGTGTTAGAGTCTTTGCATCATGATGAAGGGAGGTGGTTACCGAGAGGATTTGAGGAGTCGAGGCGTTGTTAGGCATGGCTCATTGCAGATTGCTTGATGCATGATGCTTACTTTAGGTTGGCTACGAACATATCACGAACGTTATGCTTAGCATGTATAGGAAGAGGTTATTTCTTCGATGGCGAATTGAAAACATCAAGGACAAGTCCTCGCAGAGTTGCGGTAATAAAACCATCCACTGCTCAAAAGTCGATGTGCTTCCGCCAGCCAAGTGATATGTGATGCATTTCTGGAGTTGAGATATTGATAAATTCAAGCAAGAGTTTTTACCTATGTAAATGCGTTTCTTACACTGTAGATGGACACTATTCCCAAAGAAGCAATATGGCAACAGCCTTGCAAGAGCCTCATCCATTTTGAGTCACGCTTGCGCAAGGCTACAGAATCTTCAAACCTCAGCCCAAACAATTCCGATCACCACACTTTCCACCACACCACACCACTCTTTCCCCGATTTCAAGTCACACATATCGTAACAATGTCCTCCATGCATGCCTTTGCGCGCAATTCCTCCTCCGAATCCTCTGACAACGATGACCCCAACGCCGAAGAAACAGAATTCGCAGACTACAATCCCCGCAAGCGCCGCCGCACCACGAAAGAGAGCGCAGCTCTTGGCGTATTCGGATCCGAAAGCGAGGATGATGGGCCTGGGAAACGATGGAAGAAGAAGAGTTTGAGGGGTAAGGGCATGAATTTTGTTTCGACGGGACAGAAACCTTTGGACGATGACGATGATGAGGACGAGGATATGGATGATGTAGACGATGATGAACAGGAAGAAAGACCCAGGGGTCTGGGGCTTGGTGCTAAGGGGTTGGGGTTTCAACCTGCGAAAGCCGAATCAGAAGAGGAAAGCGAAAAGCCAAAGGGATTGGGGAAGGGCTTGGGTTTCGGTGCAAGAGGATTAGGATTCCAGAGTCCCGCGCCCTCGAAGCCAAAAGCACCAAGTTTCGGCACACCGCTTGGGATGGGCTTCACGCCTTCTTCAGCCAATGTCCCCATCCTCAATGTAGCGGATGAAGAAGTTTCGACACCCAGGATGTCTATGCCTAGCGCTTTTTCGACGCCAGCAACGGGGAAAGGGAAAGGGAAAGCTGCTACAGCGGGACCCAACCCAGGCTCATTCGCAGCGCGGATGATGGCTAAGATGGGTTATAAGGAAGGACAGGGTCTTGGAAAGGAGGGCCAGGGTCGAAGTGGGGTTATTGAGGTTGTGCAGCGTCCTCAGGGTGCTGGTCTTGGTGCTGTGAAAGAGAAATCAAAGCAAGAAATTGCAGAGGAGAAAAGACAGGCGGAGATGAGAGGCGAGACGATTGAGGATTCTGACGAGGAGAGAAAGAAGCGTCGTAGGAAGCCGAAGGGTAGTGGTGCGGATAGTGGGACGAGCGGGATGAACACACCGCGAAAGGTTCAGAAGCCCAAGTTTCGCACGCTGGAGGAGGTGCAGAAGGCTGCTCCGGGTTTAGAAATTCCGGATGTGTTTGCTCCTATTTTGGATATGTCGGGGCCTGGGCAGCGGTTGCTTACATCTACATCGGGACTTTTGACACCAACTGCTGTTTCGTTTGAAACTGTTGAACAGACAGAGTCCAGGAAGTTGGTGCGACGGGCTCAGAATGAGCTTTCGGCTCATGTGGAGGAATGGAAGAATCTTGATGAGAGGAAGGCCTATGTTGCAATGGAAACTCTACAGGAACAACAGGGTATAGATGAGTTACAGGCAGCCGTGGATCAGTTCAAACTTTTTGTGGATGCTGCTCAAGATATTTTACAGGCTTCAAAGGATGGGCAGTGGGATCCTATCATTGAAGCACTTACGGCAGCGGATAGACTTCAAGTTTCTGGGGTCAGTGAAGAATTATCAAACACTTCAGTGGCTGCAGTACATCCGTTCTTAAGCCAAGCAACTGAAGGTTGGCACCCACTTCAAGACCCAAAATTGAACGGCATGGCGCCTCAATTGTTTGAAATACGACATATCTTGGGAGCTACGCAAAACAACGCAATCACGACACAGAGTCATCAGCTCAACGCCCATCGAAAGGGCAAATCAACGACTGCCTACGAAAGCATGATCTACAAAATCATATTTCCCAAGATCGTTTCAGCAATCAATCAAACCTGGGACGTACACAACCCCGCCCCATTACAAGCTCTCCTCGATGCCTGGGAAGGTCTTCTACCAGCTTTTGTCCGTTCCTTGCTTCTCGACCAAGCACTAGTCGGGAAACTGAATGAAGCAGTCTCATCTTGGAACCCCCGAAAACGACGTTCCCACGAGCTTCCTCACCTCTGGCTTTTCCCCTGGCTCCAGTACCTTCAATCCCACCACGCAGACCCGAAAAGCTCCCACGGTCTTGTCAGCGACGTGAAACGCAAATTCCGACACCTCGTCGACGCTTGGGACTACCGCAAAGGCGTTGTTCCCGGTCTACGCCAGTGGAAAGAAGTCTTGTGTCCAAGCTCCTGGAATGACCACTGGACCCCATTAATTATGAACCACGTCCTACCCTCCATGGGACGATTCCTCAAAAACCCACAATACTTTATGGTCTCGCCACAAGACCAAGAACCGTACATGGGCGCCCTACAAGGCATTTTTGCTTGGCAAGATATACTGAAACCTCGGATCGTGGCACAGGTCATGGTCGACGCTGTGTTCCCTATGTGGCACGACGTGCTGCACCAATGGCTTACATCTACCGGCCCGAACGAGGAAATTGGCCAATGGTTTGAGTGGTGGCGTGACGATGTATTCCCAGCTGACATCAAGAACTTGAAGAGTATACAAGACGAGTTTGAGAAAGGTCACGAGATGATCAACCAAGCCCTCGATCTCGGTTTCAGAGCCTCAACTCATCTCCCTGCCCCCCGCGCTACCTCTCCGCCTAAACAAGCACCCGTCGCACCTCCCAAACCCGCACCAAAGCCAGTCATGGTGGAGGTTACATTCAGACATAGAGTCGAAGACTGGTGCATTGAAAACGACCTGCAGTTCTTGCCTGAAAAGAAAGTCATGCACGATCGTGGACAACCGCTGTACCGTATCACTGCTGCGGGGAATGGCAAGAATGGCACGTTGGTATATTTCAAGGGCGATAGTCTTGTGAGTGTGAGTAAGAAGGGGGAGTTGGGCATTGTGTGGGAGAATGAACAGGCGAGGGATGCGCTTTTGGGGGCTGCGTGGACGAATGTGAAATGATGAATAGGGCTAGAGTGGGAAGATACCAATTTGATACGCTGAAGCGGAAGGCAGTCATCATACTGTGGATTGTTATCGAACTCTTCATTTGGGGGGGATAGAGTTACTACAGACTACCCATTCTCCCTATACTTCCCGTTCCAGCGATCTATGTGTTCCACATGACAGACACTTACCACCTAACCTCCAAGCCAACGCAACGCAACGCACCGCACATACCTCCCCTCCGACCAGAAAAGTATTACAGAAGACTCTCTCATCCACCTCCACTTCAAACATTTATTCTCATTATACATGACCAGTGAGTATACAACACACCACGCCCGTCCCTCAAACCTTACTTTATTTTACACTTCAAACCCTACTTTATTTTACACTTCAAACCCCCTCCCTTCATTCAATTTCCCACATCAACCGCGTACTCCGTCTTTAATCACAAGCTCCACGCGTCGCGATATCGACATTGCCGACGGCGGTACGGTATCCGAAGGCTTGGGCTTGGGCTTGGGCTTGGGCTTGTTACCTTAGCTCATACCTCCTAAA
>QGML01001062.1:0-11139 GCA_007825375.1 Lachnellula willkommii | reverse complement strand
ATATTGTTCTTATGAGGTGCACTACTCGCTCAGTTCGAATTCACAAGTGTCGTTGATTTTGAATTCACCGCTAGACCTCTTTGAGCGATAGACCCTGCTACGATTTACTCCACCTTCTCACATCATAATTTTATAATCCTTCTTTTCCATCTCTTCCTGATTCAACCCCATCTTTACACCATTTACAATTACTGCACAACCCAGTCTATACATATAATTCCTCGATCTCTCTCGAGCTTCAATCAATGCTATAAATCCTCCAGCCATTAACCATGTCACCGCCACGTGGGAATCCACGCCAACCTCCTCGACTCAGCTTCTACGCTCAACTCCAAGTCTCGCAAGACAATGCTTTGAATACTAACTGCTGCACAAACAAATACCCTTTATATCCTGTGGTTTGAACAGTTTGGCCTGATGCTTGCTGTGTGAATTGCATTTTTCGCGCAATAATGCGTCACGTCACCAAGCCAAGGCCCAAGGACAGCAACAGCGTCCCGAAGTCAAAGCCTCCATTCGGCTTCAGCTCCTGCAAAGCATGGATTTGTTACTTTACAGGGCTGTTGTTTACCGCATTATTGTAAAGGGCCTCGCTTTTTAGAGGTTGCTGCATCAATGCAAAAAAAAAACACCGTGTTTGAGAGCTTGATACATTTCCGGTATGCAAGCCTTAAGCATTGATTACACAAGAAGGTTGCTTTTCAAGGATTTCTTCAATAATTGTTGAAGCATAAGTTTGCCGCAAACCCAATAAATCGCTATTTAGATATATTTTGCTTGGCTTCGACAAGTTTGTCGAGCTGGGCAGTATGGGGTACAACGGTGGTTCCTTCCCCAAGAGGTAGGAGTCGGACGATGGTAAACCTTGTCCAATTCCATCATCGCGCTTTCGTATTCACACATCATTGACCGTACTGAGCTTGAAGAATGCTCCCTCCAGTCTGTACCCTCTTTCGCTCTAGCACGACTTTCAATCACCAACGACGCATGAAGCTCAATCCTACCTCGACATCCTCACCCACGATTTGAACAATCTCAACGCCTCTTTGCACTGGGAAATGTCGGATATCACTTCAACAAGAAACATCATACCATGTCTCTACCTATGCCCTGGGACCACGTGCGCCGGACTTCGATCGTCTTGGAGATGCAACCCTCAAGCGGGCCAACCTCCACGCAAGCGGAAACGCAAGAGCAACCAAAAGTTGAAGAGCAACTAGAATCTCAAGAAAAGCTTCCCGAGAGGCCACTTTCGAAACGGAGGATGTATCTTATTGTGAGTCCAGCTTCGAACCTCATGCCACAGGATTGACACCCTTCCCTTCAACTCTACGTGTCCTGGTCATCAACTCAGGATGCTGACCCGAGAAATCCTAGGTAGCTACCGTCGCCTGCATCACCTTCGTCAATTCGACACTCTCGGGCCTTATGACCGTCAGCCTCCCCACCATCGCACGAGACATCCACCTTCCCGACAGCTTACGTAGGTGATCAGGTTTCTATTTCCTGAGCGCAATGGGGCCTTGATCCTTGTTAGAGCTTCTCGACTCCATCCCCCGCCCTCGAATCCAAGCTGATTCCTCTTTCTTTGCAGTTCTTTGGCCTCCTGCTGTGAGTAGTCTCTCCTGTGGATGCACTCTGCTTGCCTTTGGGTCCATTGCAGATGTGGTTGGAGGGAGGAAGATATATCTTCTCGGAATGTTCCTTATCACTGGCACTACCATAGCCTGCGGCCTCTCCCGGAACGGCCTCGAGCTCATCCTCTTTCGAACAACACAGGGCTTGGCAATGGCCTTGTGTCTTCCTTCTTCGGTCCTATTGATCACCAGCAACATCCCGCATGGGGAAAACCAAAACATAGCTTTTGCTTGTCTCTGTGCTGGGCAGCCTGTTGGGTTCGGGTTTGGCTTGATCATTGGGGGACTCTTTATTGAAGAACTTACTTGGAGGTACGGATATTATCTTACAGGCGCTCTCACCTTCGCCATATTCATAGGCGCCATATTTGCACTTCCGGCGGACACTGCCGAATCTCAGCCAATTTCAAGAATATTGTTCCGCATAAGGAGGGACATTGATTGGATTGGCTGCCTGCTTTTGAGCGCCTGCAATGGGATATTGCTATACTTGTTCTCGGTTCTCGCCAGCGGTACTCACAATTTTGTCACTGCGACATCTCTCTCATTGACTGTTGTCGCCATCCTTATCATCCCAGCATTCGTTCTATGGGTCCGCAAACAAGAGCGCCTTGAGCAAAAAGCTATCATTCCACCATCGTTATGGGGAAATAAAGTCTTCCCATCGCTCTGTTTCATCGTTTTCATCGTTTGGGGATGCTTTAACGCCACCCAATACTTCATATCCCTTTACTTCCAACTTGTCCAAGGGTTATCTGCGATTCAAACGTCACTCCGTTTTCTCCCGCAGGCTTTTATGGGTCTTGGGACAAGCTTGCTCACCGGATGGCTTGTCAAATACGTACCTGCAGCTATTCTAATCGTATGCTCCGCAATCATCACCGCTGTATGCCCTATTCTCATGGCGACCCTGGACCCAACGTGGTCGTACTGGCGAAGCAGCTTTTTTGCTCTTACTTGTATCCCGATCTGCGCTGATGTACTTTTCACTGTCGCTAGTCTGCTGACTGTGTCGCTGTTTCCGGACGACCATGGGCTTGCCGGCGGGGTTTTCAACACTATCAGTAATATAGGGAATAGCGTTGGCCTGGCTACTGCGGCTGTGATTGCTGCAAGTGTGACGAAAGCCGATTTAGAGGGTAGTCACCCCAAGGACCCTATTGACGCTCTGAGGAGCGGTTATAGAGCGAGTTTTTTGGCCTGCGCGGCGTCAAATGTGTTTGTATTGATTGCAGCATACTACGGCTTGAGAAATGTTGGGAAAGTTGGTATCAAGAATTGACGTTATTATTTGTAACCTTGCGAGGAAATAACTAGCAGGACGAAAAACTGCTTGGAAGTATACGGTTGGAGGCACCTGTACTTGGCATAGCAGCATGTCACGAGGGTATCAAAGAGCATGACCTCACTGAAGGCTCGCTGTAGCTATATTTACTCCATGTAGTCTGGATAAATTTTGCTTAGATGCATCTCTTACTGCATTTTCATTTGATTAATGTGCCACTAAATCAACCAGCGCGAGAAAGATTCTCCATCGCCGTCGACTCTAATACGCAGTTGGATTTTAAAACTTCCTTATCAATGCTAATAACAAATCTCTTTCTGCTCTTCTTGCCTTCCCCGTTACTATCCCTGATTCCTTATTACGGCTGACCGCAATCTAACTTCTTCTAGATAGCACTGAGCTGAGGTCTCAGCGTTCAACGCCATGGTCGGAGCGGCAGGTTCAGCCTGCTCATTTCGCTCTCACCTCGATAAATCTCGAAGCGTTCCGGTGCGTGTGAAAGACGCCGGAACGTATCAACGTCCGCCCCGCCGATGGCCAGCCTTATGCGGTGGCCTTGCTTGATCAGCGCGGCAACGGAATAGAGCTTAAATGCCAGGGAGAACTTTTCCCTCGGCACCACTGGCAGTGCGTCGGCTCTCTTGAACGAATGCGGTTGTGGACCTGGATCGTACGGAAGCGCGTCGCGGTCAGCAATCTTGCGGTTAATCGCTCTCAACTGGCCCTCGGTGATGTAAGTAACCGTGCCATCTGGAGCCACGTCCTCCAGATAAGCAAACACGGCTGGGTCACTGGTTGCGGCGCTCATCTGCAGGACAACGACCGGCCACCCCGCCAACTCCATGTCCTCGATGAAAGGAGGGGTGTCGTAGGTGAGCAGTTTTAGATCGTGACCGCGTCTATCGTCGTAGCTGGCGCGACTGAACTGATACCAGCGGTTATATTTGCCGGTGGTTGCAGTAAAATCGACATCGTATATATCTTTGCCGTCGCCCGGCACACTTCGTGTCAAAGTCCCTGCCCGATCCAGATTAAAGTGCGCGTATTCAACACCCTGGGGCGGCCAGATGGTGGTTTCACGAAACGACTCTGCGCCCAGCACGTAGTATTTAACCAGCCTCGGGGGCACCCCGCCATTCACGAGGTCGTTGGCGAACGCCAGCCGCATCGTATGCTGCTCGTCCATGGCAGGCAACGGGTTTGTCGAATCGGGAAAGAAGGGATCAGCCCGAACGCCGCCGCCATGGTCATTCCCCGTGATAATGGTCACGCTGGGAACTTCAGGTGCCGATCGGAAACGATTTATGGCTTCATCGCCGGTATTGGCGTCCATCCACGACCCCCAGTACTGGACGGGCTTCCCTTCCCTACGCACATCATCGAGGTGTGCCGCGGCGCTCGCGTCAAAAAAGGAATGCCCGTTGGTAGTCCTATCGTCGCGGAAGGATATGTTGTTGTAGTCATCGGCATTCCAATGGCGGCCCTCAGCTTCTCTCGTCCTGAGAGCTTCGTGAACCAGCGTGTACTGGGCATCCTCATCAACTGGCTGGATTACCGGGAACAACTTAGCGATGTCGTCGGCCCTCAACTGGCCATCCAGGACTTTTCCTTCCACGTTCAGTGCCGGATCGGACAAGACCGTAGAACGGCCAAAGTCCATGTCATTGACCACGACCGCCCATTCTCGGAACATCGAGTTGTTCGGAATGCCGCCCGGCCAAAACAGCTCCCACCAATCGAAATCGGTAGCCCGCGGGATTGCCCCAACCAGTGCAGGCGCGGGCCGGGTGGTCGCCAGATCGGCTGTGTTGGCCGTGTAAGACGTGCCGGTAGCAATGATCTTGCCATTTGACCACGGCAAGCCAGCGAGATGCTCGATGATCTCATCCATATCAGCTTGTTCATCGGGACCCAGTTCGCAATCCCGTGCCCCGAACGAAGCAGTGCTGCCACGGACGTCTACGATCGCGGCGACATAACCGACTCGCAGCCATGGGTCGAGCGTGCGCGGGTTATCACTGTCTTTGTGCCGCGCTCCTGCCCTGCCGTACCGGGTCTGCACTAGGACTACAGGTGCTGGTTTTGCCGGGGGGGTGTGATGGGGAAAATAGATGCTGATGGCGAGGCGCACTCCGTCTCGCATCGAGAGGTAGTAGGAAACATCGCTCCAGTCGGGTTGTGCGTGATGCGCTGGGGCAGACACAGCACGGCTGGTTTCTGGTTCGTCATTCTCAGGCGTCGCTGTGCTCACTTTATTCTCCGTGGGATCATTCTTCGCAGACATTATTAGCGGTCTAAAGAAATCATTAAAAGGCACAAGGGGCAGCGCGTCAGGTGATCAAGGGGTAGGTATCAAAGCAATTGTTGGCTACTACTCTACAACTATTGATATCATAACCTAGCACACCTTTATAGTCCTCGGTATCTTTCGGCAGTTACTATAGTGACGAAGTAGGTGTTGGCTTATTGATTCCTATAGGTGGGCTCGTTGGGGTCTCCAGGCACCACTAGGCAACTATCTCAAGATTAGCCGGTAGAGCTATTATGGCATTATTCTACGAGCACTTGTAGGCCTATCGGACCTCTTGATTCTGTTTACGTTCTGGAAAGTTTGGAAAGAGAAGGTTGCATGGATGGTGTTAACTTACGTCACTCTATAATCATTCGGTAATTTTAGGGAAACCTATTAGCTGGGCGTAGGATTACATCTCTGCGAGTTGCAAAACTAAGTACACTCTCCGCACACACGATGGTCTCGAGACTCGAGAGCATCATTTTTCGAGCGGACGAATGTTTGGGCTGTGTAAGAAAAGCGTAATCCTACGAATGCGAGAATCTGCATATTCACGGTCAGGTCAAACCGACAAACATATAGCTTTAAAATTCACCAGCTCTTTCCGCAAGTAACTCCACTTGCACTCCGTTAACTAGAGCTGCTCGATCGTAGCCGGTACAATGACTTTCAGAGACCTAGAACCGTTCCTCACCTCCTCCGCAACAGAAGGAAAAACCACTAAACCATTCGTCCCCGCAGCATTCCTCTCCGCAGACCACCCAAAAACCGTCGTACTCGGCTGCGAGAAGAGCAGCAGAGCGGTATCGGCGCCCTCTTGTAAAATCGACGAGAGATTATCTGCCTGCTGTCGCTGCGCATGTTGCCCCTGGCCGATAAATGGTTCCAGAACCTCGTTCAGCAACAGCACGTTCTCGAGAACCGCAGATCTGACATCGTCGTCGCTGAGCGTTCCATCGCGACGTTCTGGCGAGTCGAGCAGGAAGGCGCTGAGTTGACGCCATTTTGCAAAAGCTGTTTCAAAAGCTGTAGAAAGGGTATGTGGTCAATACCTATTTTCTTGCTGGGCAGTGGGCTTGCGTTAACTGGGTGGGGCGTATATGTACCTTGTTCTTCCCCCGGACGTCGTCTGGCTTGTAACATGGCGCGCGAAACTCCAGCGATGCTGGCAGGCAGCAGGGAAAGCAATCTCGGTGCGCTGGGTTGAGAATGCACCAGAATGACACGGGCGATCAGCTTTCGGATTCCGGGCCCTCGCGTGCGAGGATCTATCAAGATAGACGCCATGGAGCCCGCGCTCTCGGCTCCAGCAGTCTTGCCGAACCCGCATTTTGAAATCTCGCGCTCCAGATCCGCTGGCTGTGCCGTGAAGGGCTGGGTGTGGTAGTGGTTCTCCACATGCTGGTTGATCAGCTCGTTCAAGTCGGTCAGGGACTTCTTGATCTGGCTGTCGTCTGCTCGCTCGATGGGGATGTCTACTAGAGGTGTTACGCTTGTCGATTTGGATTCATAGTCCTCGGAGGATTTTGCGCGCGGGATGTCGTTCTGGTAGGCGAGGTTTGAGATGGCGTTTGGTCGCCTCTTTCGACATTGTGTGACGAGGGTTATTGCGATGAGAGCTAAGATCGCACCACCTATTGCGCACCCGATTCCGACTCCTGCTGCTGCTCCGTTTGAAAGCCCTTTGTGGGTGACTTTTGATATAGTGCCGTTAGTCGTTCCATTACCGGTGGTTACAGCCGTAGGAGTTGGACTTGGAGTTGAAAAAGAAGCAGGAGTTAAAGTTGCTGAGCTGGACCAAGCTGAGCTGGACCAAGCTGAGCTGGGCAAAGTCGAGTTATCCCCCATGGTGATTGATATATTGATTTAAAGTCTGAGACGATATGTGACAATAACGCGACCAACTACAGAGAAAATAAGTTTGTTTAACGGAGCAGGTCGCAAGCAGAGAGCAACATGTCTGTGAGAGAAGTATGGCATGGATTGTGGCATGGGGGGTACTACTGGACCCCGAGCCTCATTTCTGCGGCACGTTGCTTACTGTACTCTATATTCTAATTCAGGGTCCTCCGTATCGGTTCTTTTTCCTGGGCTTAATGTGGAGACAATAATTCTATGTTGCGCGCACTTGTCCAACCTCGGGTCTGGCTGACAAGATGCTAACCTGATTAAGGACAGAAAGGATTGTAACGGGGGTTTTGACTGGCTGCTTGAGGGTGTTGTGTATGAGCGTGGCATGGCAGCAGGGGGTGGCATCTGCAGCACCTCGCTTAAGCCCCTGACATTACTCCACAAAGGTCCGGAGAAGCTGGTTGAGCCTCTTAATTCCACTTCTAGGGCTTTGAATATTGAAATCCACCGCGCTTATAGTCATGAACATTTTGTAGGAAATTCCATTCCTCAGCTACAGCTTTTTTATTATAACAGTCCAGTCTCTACATCCTTTCATTCTACTCGAGTATTAGAAGTAAAAGCGGCTTCATACTCCTGCTTTTCGTTTTTGTAAAAAGTCGTCGCGCAGCCTCTCACAAGTCTCCGCCCCCAACCGTAGAAGACCATGTCCATGTTACATTAATGCTCCCAAACCCGGACCAAGGTTTCCCCACTTGCATAGAGTAATCCACGCAAACCCTGCGATTTCAGGACTACGGCTGCATGTTGTGGTACAGTAAGCCGCGCACAGTTTACGGGGCCAAGTCCATCCATCCATGTGGGAAAAGGAATCCATCCGCAGCAGATAATCCAGGGGATCTCGATAACGATGCTAATTTAGGATATAGGAATATGATGGGGTTCCAAAACCAGATTATCGGCGAGGCTGACCAACTTTCGTTCCATCTTCAAAACGATTTCATGCTTCAGAGCCTTGTAGAAACTTAACAATGGCGAGCCAAGAGGAAATGCCAGACTTCATTGTCGGAATTGACTTTGGTCAAACATATACAGGTAACAATCTCTGCAGGGAAGTCTTCATGAAATATGCTGATAAAGTTTGTAGGTGTCGCATGGAGCAACTTGGCTACCTCGACCACACAGAGTATCCAAGATTGGCCAGGACTTCCCCCAGATTCAGTAGAGACCAAGGCGCCGACAAAAATCATCACAACTCACGATAGCGCCGAGCCACGATGGGGCTTCCTTTGCAACTTGGAAGACGAATACCAAGGAGCGGGGGAACTTGGCGAACATTTCAAGATATACCTCGATCAAGAAACCATAGATGCAGCTCGAAAGGAGCGAGTGAAAAACGTAGTCGGAACCACAGAAGAAGCTTTGAAACTGGTAACGGAATACTTGCGACAGATCCATCAACACCTCAAGTTCTCGATCGAGTCGCAAACGGGGCCGTGGACCGAGAAGAAGATCGAGTTCCTGTTCAGTCTGCCCACCACGTGGACCTCGTTCGAGACGACGAACAGATTCCACAAAGCCATCGTCGCAGCCGGCTTCACGTCAGAGAACCCCACGAAGCACGCTGCAAAGCTAGAGCTTACAGAAGCAGAGGCCGCAGCCGTCTACGTCGCCACGAATCCGCAAGTCGCATTGCGCAACCAGGACATCATCCTGATCTGCGATGCCGGTGGTGGAACGACGGATCTTGGACTGATCCAAGTGCACGACGCAAACCCAAAGCAGCCGCTGTTGAAGCAAGTCGCTGCGGTAAAAGGAGTCGGGGTTGGATCGACGATGATTGATAGGGCGTTCGAGGCACTGGTGCAGAGGAAATTAAATGCGCATCCGGATGCTATGCTGCCGAAAGAGCTGGCCCATAAAATCGCCCGAGGGTCGTCTTTTCAATCTATCAAACACAATTTTGGTACAAGAGCCGCAACCCAGGAAGTCTACAAACTAGCTTTGGATCGACTGGGGCTTGGAATCAGTCCACAATTCGAACATCTGGGTCTGGGCATTACTTCTGGGAAAATGCAGTTTTTAAGGTAAGAGATGCCATTCATGGCTTTCTTCCGAGTTGCCCTTATTCCGAAATACTTTCAAGTGTTTGAAACGGTGGGGATGGTTGAAAGGATAATGAGTATACAAACTAATGTATGGAAAACGCGGAAGTGTGCCGAAGTGGCATCCAGAGCAGAGGATTGAGATTCAAGAGAATTGGGACCAAGTCTCCAAGAAACCAAGCAAGAAGGAAAATGAGTGAAAAGAAGCTGACGATAATTCCAGAGCAGAGATCCAAGAATTATTCGACATTCAAATCATAGCAATCATACGACAAATCACGCAACAGCTGGACTGGATGCAAATAAACAGATTCAGCGAGCAAGTCGTAAATGTCCCCCAAACCCAACACTGTGAACCAACGCAAAAGATGCTGATATTCGTTTCCACGGAAAATGCTAGTCCTAAGTGGAGGCCTCGGAGGGTCCCAATACGTCAAAACCAAGATCCAAGAATTCTACACGGAAAAACCACATCCAAACGCACCAAACCTCTCCATATTGAAATCCCAGGAACCGCGCCTAGCGGTTGTGAAAGGGCTAGTGCTCGATCGGAGACAGCTACTCTGAAGACTAGAATGCAAGTCGAAGTCTATCTAGCAAGCCTGCGGCCGGCGCAACAATAAAGAATGACTGCTAACTGCGTGTATGTATGCAGTGCCCGAGCCAGCTACGGAGTTCTGTGTCGCCAGCCTTACGACCCAACGATACATGTCGACGCGGAGGTCGTGACAGATAGCTTCAAGAAGAAGCAGAAGTGGGCGCTAGCGCAAATCGATTGGCTCATCGTCAAGGTAGAACGCATCGAGATAGCTACCTACTGTACAGGAAGCGGTCGGTCGCGCTGACGTGAGATTGATCTCCAGGGTGATACGATCGACACGAGCGGTGCGCACGAGCGGACATTCTCGCGGAAACTGGTCCCGGGAGATCCGAATCGCATCTGGCGCACCATGATCGTCATCTCACACGAAGACAGGAAGGACCTGCCCAGGAGTTATAGACACCGTGAGTGGCAATGCCTCCCCCACCCCAATTCATTCATTCACCGTCCCGTCCTAACCAGACCCAATTACCAACAGCCGGCGCCTTCAAACTCTGCGAGATAGAATCCGACCTAACGGGCATCGGCGAAAGGGAATTCTTGCTCAAGAACCGCAAGATCTGGCAGGGCAAGAAATTCTACGTCGCCACGTTCTCGGTCAAAGTCATCATCGCGCCTGCGGATCTGCGGTTCGGGTTGTGGTTCAAGGGGATGAGGTATAACAAGGGCCATGATGCGATTACGGTGCAGTGGGATGAGGTTGGGGCGGCTGTGAAGCCGAAGATGGATGGTAGGTCGTCGTGGGAGTTGGATGCTATTCCTGCTGTGCCTCGAGGGGTTCCTGAGCTACCATAAATAAGACTGGGGTCTGGTTCTGGATATATGGGCAGGAGTGGGTGGTGTAAAGCTTGTAAGATCTTACTATTCGTTTAACTATACTATGCCCGTATTTGTTTCTGCCTGCTTGCTAAGCAACCGCATATATAGCCTAATTTACAGCAACCAATATTTTGAAAAGCTGGAATAGAGTCTCTCTTTACACTTTTGGTGTCTGGCGTCCAGATTCCAGAACCATCCATCTACAAATTATAAAAACAAGCAACTAATCTATGATATGATATTATTCTTTTAAGCTTAAGAACAACCTCGATGGTTTTAATGCTTTTATTCTTTGTAATCATCAATCATGTCTAATGACTTCTATCTGATCTCTATTTTGAGTCGGAGTCTAATCTAGCAATGTGAAGCAAATCCTATCAATTGTTTCCGTATTAGTAGAATATATTCCAACTCCTCACCTTGCTCGCCTAAGCTTTCACTAAACCTATACCGTAGGTTGAATTAAAACTTAGCAAGGCAAGCTTCGACTTCCTACTGAATCCAGCACCTACTTCCTTCTCATCTAGCGATGAAGTAAAACTCAGTCC
>QGML01001061.1:0-11138 GCA_007825375.1 Lachnellula willkommii | reverse complement strand
GGCGGTGGCTTCGACGACGATGGCTGGGTCGATACTCCAGCGGCCATGTTCGGGGGCCTCGGGTGGGACGCAGAGTGAGGGGAATGTTGGGCCGAAAATGGGGATCAATGCGCCCGCTATGTGCGCGCAAAAGGTCGTACAAACGGCGAGGGCGCAGGAATATGGCATCCAGTAACCTGATAGTTTATGTTATAGAGCGAAATTTTGTAAACATTTCATTTCCATACCTTGTGCTGCCAATGCTCCGCCAGTGATGCTGTGGGTTATCTCCTTCAGGCCAGGGTTCATATTGAGCATTTTTGCAGGTGTCGTCTGAATAATGTCAGTTCCATCTTCAGATTTCGATGCGAAAGCTCTTTTACCTTGGAATATTTGCAGCATTTAAAGAAGGGTGTGATACGAACGAGCCCAATGTTGTAGTCCCAAAATACGGTGTAATCCTTGTCGTCTCCGGGGACTTTGAATGTGTACTGGAATACTGCAATCAAAATTAGTAAGGATCATCGGCTTTATCGAAAGATATGGTCATCTTACCTTCAAAACTTTCCCGTCCTGTCTTGTCAAGAAAGCTCTTCTTCTCGCTGTTATAAGGAATGTGACGGCAGTACTCCTGGATCTCCCCAAGCGGGAAGACTTGGAACTTCTGGACTTCGCGCATCGCTTCCTCGTCAAGATTTTCAAACGGCGGGTACCTTACCTCGCCCTTAATCTTGCCCTTGGCAAAAATGGCACCGTCCTTAGTCATCTTCTGCTTCTTAACTAAAGGCTGAGTCGGCAACTGAGGGCTACCATGAGTTGAAGACGAAGTACAGAGCGACGACGAGGGACTTGATGGCAGTCGTATACCTCGCGGTTCTGACTTGACAGGGTTGAGGAGAGATGCCACGGAGAACATAGCGGTGAGTTCTTGGGTTGGCTGGTGGTTCTGGGCCTCTAATTCTGCAAGTTGGGGCTTCGCTCTTCAGTCACGAACAAAATTGTTATCAGCGTAAAGCAACCCAGACAGCAAATACACTGGTATAGGAGAGCCAGAGAATTAGTGTTTTAAAACTGGCAAACAGAGAACCAGAAATAGACTGTTGGTGGGCTCTTATGAGGAATTGGGTAAATAATGAGCTTGAGCAGCAGCCTTTCTTCGATGCCTGCTAGTGATGCAGGTTTCTGCAGTCCAAATCCCGTTCCTGTGATATGTTTGGTTACTGTCCAGCGATCTCGGTGTAGAAGGACTCTTTGTTGGCGTTGTCTGGGAACCGGCCAGGTAGATATCGTCCGTTTGCACGTCTCCACCGCCTATTCGTATGAATCGAGAATGAGCCCACACCGTCCTGTTGCTATGACCAGGTAAAACGTACTGTGAGTCTTTAGTTCTCCGATCGGTCAAGAGAGATAATATTTGCCCTTCAAAGTTTTTCTTGAACGGAATGAGAACCTGAATGGGCTGAACAGAACAAGTTCCGGTATCTTGAAATCGTGGTTCAAACGACTTTTAGAGTGCTTCTGTATAGATTCTCCGCTCCCGTGCCCGTCGCCATGGAGCCACCCACAGAGCAACCCGCATACACATACTAGAGCAGCTATCGAGGGAAGGTGTTTCACCGGACCCTGTTTCACTAGACCTCAAAGGAGCGGAATTGCCGAACGAAAGAGATAGCAACCGGCTGCATGACAGCAAAAGGGATGTCTTTGCACACTCAAAATGAGAGTTTGACACCAACAGCTCTGGTGCCACTTCCCGATAGGGAACATAGCTTGTTTGGAAGTGGGTAGGAGTATCGCTGGGCACATCTGCTGGCTAGGAGTCTTGGGCCGGCTGGCTGCAGTTCTCGCGGGTGCGCTAACATCGCCGACTAACATTTCATGAAGTCAGACAAAGAAATCTTAGCAATTAGGACGAAGTTCAGGCTCAGCTTGCTTGACTCGATGCACGTGGACAGCATTCCTCCAAAGTCGACTTGGTTTTCATTTATAATGTGAGACGGAGGCGTTATATTGACCTCACCACGTTTGGTGTGTTCTGTCTTGGAAGATCTGAGGCCTGGCAAAGATCTCATATGTATCCCTGTCGTGGGATCCATGCTCCTATCCGTGCTCATCACACACTGCTCCTCCTGCTCTTGAAAGAACTTCTACGGCCCTTCGAGAAAGGGGGGTGATCTTCGTGCCCGCAACTAATGCGGGGGCTGCAGCTGTCACTTGAAAATTATGGTAAGCCCCCAAGACCATCATGCATGCAGGCGCGTGGCGGGATATTTGGTTGGGGAGTCTTCCTTCGGTCGTCTGGAAGTTTGGAGGGTTTGCCACTTAGCAGCGGCTTGAAGAGATGACGGAAGAAGCTGGACCTGGTAGTGTCTAGCCTATGAAATAATGGGTGTTGGGATTCGGGACTTTGACCACGGGCACGAAGCAACGCTGCTCAAATATGCCCTAGTGACCGAGAAAGCTAGGAAAGAGAGTAGAGCGACACTGAGACCCAGTCATCTAGTGCAAAATAAACAACTCTTGGAAAAATAGATTGCATTGTATGCTCGACCTCGAGTCGCAGTCTAGAGCAAGGTCAACTTGTGCAACGTAATCGGGCTGAACCTGCACGCGCCCATAACGTCCATGCGGCGACTCATGCGATTTAGGCCAACCACGTTGTCGCCTATGCACATTGACAAACGGAGGAAGTAGGCAATGTATCGCGGAGGTGCGATTGGTTAGCAGGCGATATGCTCGTAAAACACGCCTTAGTTGTGCGTAATTCTCCTAAGGATACCGATACTCGAAGGCATCTTCGTGGAGCGAAAAGGTTGAAAGGGTTGAAAGGGTAGGAACTTCCTTGCCCCATGCGCTTCGCACAATTATGGCAGACTTCTACCAGAATGCCATTTTATCTTGAATTTCTAAACATGCAAAATGCAAGATACAGTTTAATAACAAGAAGGCCAAAACAAACGATCAAAACAAATGACAGGGACAGATATGCCTCATAGGGAGAGAGTCCTGCAGGTACGTCCAGATTCAGAAATCAGTCACACAGGAAAGGAGACTTCATCTTCGTTCCGGACATGCTTCTGACAGCCGTTGAAGTTTCAGATCGCTTGAACGCGTGGAGTACAAGTACAAAGATATTTTGGGTCCTTACAGCCCACCACCATAGGGATAGAGATTGTATGACGCTCCGGGAGTTGCGGACGCGGGTGTGTGCATGCTCTACATCGGAAACATCCCTCATGGCGAATTCGTTCGAGGAGTTCCACAGGAGTTCTACGAAGGGAGAAACCGGCAGAAGTGCGATCAGTCACCTTCTCGTTTTGGTAGAGAATTGGAGAATACCTATGTATAGAAAATGTATGTGTTTGAGGGTTCCAACCTGACACCTCGGGTTTAATTCTGGGAGTAGTGAAATCTTTAATTTTATACAGAGATTAAGCGTCAGTTTACTGTAAGGTAGAAGAGAAGGTATTTTGGAAGGTAGGTGGTGGTACTTGTATTCGCTTGAGGAAGTCACCCCTCCAACGCTACGTACCTATATAATGTATCCGAAACAGGTTAGCGCCGTTTAACGCGTCAAACTTTCCAGCACGTAAACAACACCATGGCCCGTCTCCCGTTACCTACCCTACCCTCACAATCCACCACCCTATCCTCGAAAACAACAACCATTGTGCGACGCCGAGTCTCTCTCATTCACTCTTTTATGAGCTCCTAACCAGCGAGAACCAGCTCGGTCGCACCGCCTAGTCAATTGGCATTACTCCCATATTTCTGTCCTGTCTGAAGCCGAGCGCGTCGAGCACACGCAGCAAACCATGGACGACTCCATCATGGAGGACTCGGTCATGGATGACTATGGTGATTCTGACGGGTTCTCACCTGTTGCAGCTCCTGTGAGTAACCTGGTTACTGTTGACCCTCTGTCCTTTCCTCCCCGTACCTGTCCTCTTCACCTTCATGCAATAATCCGTCAGGCGCTAATCCTCGATCTCTACAGAAGCCCAAGGCCAAGGCTGCACCCAAAAAAGCTGCTGCCCCGAAGGTCCCCAAAGCCTCCAAGGCTGCCCCAAAAAAGACGGTTCAGACTACTTTAAAAATGGCCAAAACCGCATCAAAGAAGCGTCCCAAGCCCGACAGCGACGATGACGAAGATGGCTCCCCCTCTGCCGCCGACCCGTTCGACGAGGACTCCATACTCTCTAACACTCCGCCCAATGCAAAAAAGCAAAAGAAGGCCCCTGCTACCAAGAAACAAAGCGGCAAACCTCTGCAAGACATTGCCAACGAGAGTATGAACATGGACGGCCCAGCCGACCCTAAACCTTCTAATAAGGATCAATCGGTTACGGACAGATACCAGAAGCTCACCCAGCTTGAGCACATTATCAAGCGTCCGGACACATATATTGGATCGGTCGAGCGCACCGAGCAACAAATGTGGGTTTTCAACTCCGAGACTTCACAGATGGAGAATCGTAAAGTCAGCTTCGTTCCTGGATTGTACAAGATCTTTGACGAAATTTTGGTCAATGCTGCCGATAACAAGCAGAATGACCCTAGCATGAAGTCCATTAAGGTGGTTGTTGATCGTGCGAAGGGTGAGATCAGTGTTGAGAACGACGGAGCTGGTATCCCTATTGAGATTCATCAGGTGAGACGGTTTAAGAATCTTTTCAATTTGCCCTTGCTAATACAAAGCGCAGAAAGAGAAAATCTATATCCCCGAGATGATTTTTGGCCACCTTTTGACTGGATCAAACTACAACGATGAAGAGGCCAAGACCACTGGTGGTCGAAACGGATATGGAGCCAAGCTTTGTAATGTTTTCAGTACCGAATTCACTCTCGAAACCCAGGATTCCAAGAGAGGCAAAAGATACAAGCAAGTCTGGACCGACAACATGAGCAAGATGGGCAAAGCCAAGATCACGGCAAGCAAGTCTTCAGATTTCACTCGCGTTACCTTCACGCCTGATTATGCCAGATTCAAGATGAGCGGTATCGATGATGACTTTGAGGCCATGGTCAAGCGCCGAGTTTACGATTTGGCAGGCACAGTAAAAGGCGTCAAAGTTTCCCTTAATGGCACTGTCCTGAAGCTAAATTTCGCCAAATACTGTGAGATGTATGCAAAGGCCATCGTCAGGGAACGTGGAATCGAAGAAGGTGTTCAACCTGCTGTGCAGTCTGTCATAATCGAAGACCCCAAAGCCCATAAGGCCTGGGAGGTCGGCTTTGCCGTGTCTGATGGATCTTTCAACCAAGTCTCATTCGTCAACTCGATCTCGACCACTTCTGGTGGTACTCACGTCAACTACATTGCCGATCAGATTTGTGAAAAGCTTCTAGATGTCGTCAAGAAGAAGAACTCTAAAGGAGCCCAGTTGAAAACCAATCAAATCCGCAACCATATCTTTCTCTTCGTCAACGCCCTAATTGTTAATCCTGCCTTTACATCACAGACAAAGGAGGCACTTACGACTAGACCCAAGCAATTTGGCAGCACGTGTGTTCTGACCGAAGGATTCCTGAAAAAAATAAGTCTAACAGATGCCGTTCAAAATATCTTGAACTTCCAGGCTGCAAAGGCTGACCAGCAACTGGCCAAGAGCGATGGCAACAAGCGTTCACGAATGAGCAATGCTAAGCTTGTTGACGCAAATCTTGCTGGTACAAAACGTGGTCATGAATGCACGTTGATTCTTACCGAAGGAGATTCAGCTAAAGGACTTGCTGTTGCTGGCAGAGCAATTTTAGACCCTGACCGCATCGGAGTTTTCCCTCTACGAGGAAAGCTTCTTAACGTCCGAGATGCAGGTGTTGACCAGATCTCAAAAAATGCCGAAATCCAAAACATTAAACAGTTTCTTGGCTTGAAGCACAAGCAAAGCTATAAGGATACCACCGGCCTACGATATGGACACCTCATGATCATGGCCGATCAAGATCACGACGGTAGTCACATCAAGGGTCTTCTGATAAACTTCCTTCAGGTTCAATTTCCCAGCTTGCTCAAGCTGCCTGACTTCTTCCAGGAGTTTATCACGCCTATTGTAAAAGTCTGGAAGGGCCCAAATGCCAAGAAGCCTATCTCTTCCAAGTCTTTCTTTACCCTGCCCGAATATGAGACTTGGAAAGAGAGGCATGAGAGTGACAGAGGTTGGAGCCACAAGTACTACAAGGGTCTGGGTACTAGTGGGCCAGAGGATGCCCAGATCTACTTCACTAACCTTGACCAACATTTGAGAGAATTCGAAACGATAAAGCCGGAAGAGGAAGAGTTGTTTGACCTTGCTTTCTCCAAAAAGAAAGTTGATGCGCGTAAAATTTGGCTTGGAAATTTCCTTCCTGGAACTTATCTCGATCATTCAACCAAGACCCTGACTTACGATAACTTCGTGAACAAGGAGCTAATTCTCTTCAGCATGGCTGATAATCTTCGATCAATTCCTTCGGTCATCGATGGTTTTAAACCTGGACAACGGAAGGTCATGTATGCCTGCTTCAAACGTAATTTAGTTCGAGATATGAAGGTCGTTGAGTTGGGAGGCTACGTTTCCGAAAACACGGCTTATCACCACGGTGAAGCATCTATGTATATGACTATCGTTGGTCTCGCCCAGAACTTTGTGGGATCCAACAACATCAATTGCCTGGAGCCTAGTGGAAATTTTGGTAGTCGACTGGCAGGCGGTTCTGATTCTGCAAGCCCCCGTTACATCTTCACGCGACTTTCCCCATTCGCCAGACGAGTCTTCTCTGCGCTTGATGAGCCACTTTACGAGCACAATATCGATGACGGAAAGAAAATTGAACCCACTATGTACGCTCCTGTTGTGCCTATGGTTCTGATCAATGGTGCCGACGGTATTGGAACTGGCTGGAGTACCACTATTCCGAATTATCATCCAATTGATGTTGTGAACAACTTGAAGCGTCGCATGGGCCGTCTTGATGATGATGGAGAGGAAAAGCCATTCGAGACAATGGTGCCATGGTTCCGAGGCTGGAAAGGCACACCCGAAGAAGCTGGGCCGAACCGCTACGCCTTTAATGGTGTCGTGAAGGAGGCCGGAAACAATGAAGTTGAGATCACTGAATTGCCCATTCGTACATGGACCGACGACTTCAAGAGCAAACTGGAAGATATCATCAAGGCAGACAAGGTCCCGTCTTTCATCAAGGATTACAAGGAGTACAATGACCACAAGAGCGTTCACTTTGTAATTCAGATGGATGAAAAGTATATGAAGGCAGCCTTGTCTGATGGGCTTGCTGAAAGATTCAAGCTCAACAAGACGGTGGCAACCTCCAATCTTGTTGCCTTCGATACCCGAGGTCAAATCCGAAAGTACGATAAGGTTGAAGATATCTTGGATGAGTACTATGTTTACCGAATGGCAATGTACACGAAGCGAAAGGTGTGTTTTCATGTCACCCCTCAAATCTTTTACTGACCCTTATAGGCATACTGGTTGGACAAAATGGACCACGAGTATCGAAAACTTCGCAACCAGGCTAGATTTGTCACGGAGATCATTGAGAACAAACTCGTTGTATCAAAGAAAAAGAAGCCAGTCCTTGTCGCAGAGTTGAGAAATCGCGAATACGAAGCATTCCCGAAGGTCAAGGATGCTCAGAAAGCTGGCGAGACGGACGATGTCGTCGAGAATGAGGAAGAAATGGCTGCCGACGAAAATTCAGGAGCCAGAGATTTTGATTATTTGCTCGGAGTGAGTCAAATTCCATTTACCTATGCAAGGCTTTGCTGACAATATGCAGTTGCCTATTTGGTCTTTGACACAAGAGCGTGTTGATAAATTGAAGGCCCAGATGGTCAACAAGAAGGAAGAGCATGACATTCTTGCAAAACGAAGTGAAAAGGACCTGTGGTGTGAGGATCTCGATGCTTTCGTCAAAGAATGGGAGGTGCAGTTGAAGGAGGAGGATGATTACCAGAAGTCCATTCGCAACACCAACCGCCGAGCATCACGAAAGATCGGAGCGGGTAAGGGTGGGAAGGGTAAAGCCAAGAAAGATGACGAGTACAATCCCAAACCTACCAAAGCCTCGGGCCCTCCCAAGATCGTTAAAGTCGAGCAGAAACCACATCAACGATTCCTCAGCATGTTTGAGAAGAAGGCAAAACCCACAGCCAAAGGTGGGCTTGGCTCTGATGGTGTCGAGGAAGATGAGGATGCTGGTTCTGGAATGTCAGACGGCGATTTGATGCTTTACAACCCACCAAGCCGACGAAACAAGCATCTAGGGCAGCTAGCGAGCAGCCCGGTCCATCAAATGGCCGGACCAAACGCGCTGCTGCAGCTGCTCCAAAGCAGTGGATCATTGAGGATGACGAGTCTGAAAGTGATGATGACAAGCTGCTGGGTGATGTTGGTGCTATGGTCAAGGGTATTGGCGGTGGGGACTCTGTGGACAATGCAAATGGACGAGTTTCTCTCTTCGCCATGTCACGTCCAGGTAGCAGTCACGGCAGAACTACAAGCATAAGCAATGATCTCCCCAAAGTCAAGCCCAAAGCCAGCAAGACGTTTGATTTCTCTGATGGCGACGAGACAAACTACGAGATGCTGGCTAAGTCGTCTCCTCACAAAGCACCTCCAGCGCCGAAAGATAACCTGGACAGCTTCTTGTCCGATGAAGAAGACCTCGTGCCAATCGCCAAAAAGGTTCCTGCCAAGGCAGCAGCCCCTGCCGCAAAGGTTCCTGCAAAGCGAGGCCCAAAGCCTAAAGCTAAAGCTGCTCCAGTTGAGAAGCCTGCCGAGCCGAAAGCACTCTCACCGGCTGCCAAAGCTTACGCTGCGAAGCAGAGCAAGCTCAAGCTCACTTCGAAGGATGTCTTCAGCGACGATGATGAAGATTCAGACATATTGATGGGAGACTCGCCGCCCCCAAAGCAGAGTACAGCGAATATGACTGTCATTAGTGATGACGAAGATGAAATGTCGTCGCCACCCAAGCCCAAAGCTAAGCCTGCCGCTTCCAAGGCTGTCGTGTCTAAGCCCATCAAGAAGCCGGCACCAAAGAGGAAGGTGATCAGTGACGACGAGGATGAGGATGTTGAAATGGACGAGGAGCCGGTAAAGCCTGCCGCTGCCCGTGGACGTGGTCGCCCTGCGCGAGCCGCTGCCGTTGTTGCCACTGCAAAGGCGGCTAAGAAGCCTGTTTATAATATCGACTCCGACGACGATGATGACATGGTTGTTGACGATTTGGACGATTCTGCCCTAGTTGAGGACGAGCAGAGCGAAGACGACTTTGATGATAGTGATTAAGGAAATGAACCTTTTTGGCGTTAGAGGGAAGGATATGCAGAGTACTTTGCGGACAGTCAGCATGGTTTTCGGATACAAAGTTTGCTCTTTTTGCTTGCGGTCCTTTTATGCTTGTATGCTTGTATGTTGTATGTATACCACTTTCCGGGGCTAGTGCATTTCGTAGTCATGCAACATGGTTTTCATTATAATACCGTCCCTGCATGGGGATAAAAATGAATGATCAGTACAACTATTACTTGTCCGTATGATTCGCCATTGTGAAGCAGGAGGGTAGGTCTACACCAGATCGACCTCCAGAATCGTCGTTGCCATGCTCCCATTTCTTCCTATCTGTACCGGATCTCGCAATGGAGAATGATTTACTGCGAGATGATTCCCTGTGGATTACACAAACTCGAGACGCCTTGTTCCATTTCCAACCTGTTACTTAACAAACGTCATTAGAGGTATGGAATACCTCGGAGATACTTGCTAATTTACTAATCTATTATTCCCCTATATTACTGCAGCGTATTCATTGCCATTTGAATCGATGAGGCTACACCATAATTGATATCATCTCTCGGTTTGACACCCTCTAATGGCAATAGTAGACTTCATGTGCGTAGTATCCATTGATAAATGCAGGGGGTGGATTTCGGGATAGCAGCTATGGGATTTTTTACAAAGTTAATGTCACATAATATGTGATAACGCCCCTTTTTGCGTCTGAAAGCCTTCCCAGCTCAGAAAGGGCTGGTTTTCATCTCCTTCCATCTCCTTCCTTGTTCAGACTCCTTATAGTGACTTTGTCCTGCTTGCCTTGATATGAATGTAGAATGTGTTTGATGAATTACAACTCGGAAGAAAACAACCCGAAAGAGTAATGACCTTGGATTGGGAATTGAGGCTAACAGAGCTGAATGTTGGTTGAAGCCCTGAGGGCATGTATGCTTCAGAATATTAACGCGGAATAGATCCTCCCTTCCTTGGCGGAGATCGGAATTCAATCGGACTTGGATATTCTCGGAGCGTCACTTGTCTTTCGATTTCCTGTTCCGTTTGAATTCAACGCCGTAGTACCCATACATCACACCCTCTGCCTGTGCCTCTGCCTTTGCTTCTCCACCTCCCTCTCCCTCTCACCCTTCATCCTCTTGCTCTTCCTCAAACGCACTTCCATAATCCTCAATCTCCTCCATCTCCACATCCGTCTCCGTAACCCTACTCTCCTCCTCCGCACTCTGCAAACCACTACTCTCGTCCTCCTCGCCCTCTTCACCCTCCTCATCCTCTTCCTCATCCTCTTCTTCTTCACTCACAGTCCTATCCCATTCAGCCTCCATCCCTCCCCAAAGCAAAACACAACTCACGCATCAAAATCCTCCTCGCTCTCCGTCCTACACATAAACACACCGTACGTCAGCCTCACTAACTTCCACCCACTCAAGAAAACCAACTCAACTCACGCATCAGGATCCAGCCTCGTCCTCGCTTCCCCGTTTTCATTTTCCGTACTCCTGATCAGGCAATCGGCGCAGAAGAGGTGCGTGCATGTTTTGTAGAAACAGAGTGTCCGTGCTGTAGAGGGGTTCGGGGGTTTGTTTCGTGGGAAGAGAGCCTGGGGTACGGTATGTGAATTAGCATTAGTATGTTTTAATTTGTGGGGATGGGATGGGATGGGATGGGGTAGAGGGGGGGGGAGGGAAGAGAGGGGAGAAGAGGGATGAGGGGAAGAGGAGAAGGACTTGCGTGATGGGCTAGTGGGAAGCATTTACAGCAGTACCAGGCTGGCATCTTGAAAGACGACTCTTGAGATATATTGCTTGTGTAAGCCTGTGGGTTGCGTCTTGTGATCGTGGAGGGTGAGTGTGAATTGGT
>QGML01001060.1:0-11156 GCA_007825375.1 Lachnellula willkommii | reverse complement strand
GTCTGTTCCAGCAGTTGAGGAATTTCCTGCGTTGCCTACGTCAAGTAAGGCTGAAGAGAAGGCCAAGTTCCCTACACCGAGCAAGGTAGAGGCAGCTGAAACGCCAACGCCGATTAAAGAGGATCTCAAGTCCCCTGGCGGTGAAAAGTCTGCTCATGATTGGGCCGAAGAAATGGCTATACCTGTGGAGGAAAAGAAGCAAGCCGAGGGTTTGGGCAAGACGACCGTTTAAGAATCGTTATGGATGGCGTTTGGGAGACTCGTCTACGGACTTGAGCAATGGAAAATGCATCATTGAAATATCTTTATACGACAGCGCGAAACTAATCAACTATGAAGTGCCAGTGAAGACCAATTAGCTCTACTTGGAAGCGTGAAATTCCTATGTACAATTGGTAGAATTAAAGAATGAAGACCAGTGATCCCATCTATCAGATGGCATGGTTATATGATGGTATCGTAATCCATAAAACCCCAATCAGTAACGCCGCGAAACAAGCCCCTCCACGTATGGATCAACTTTTATGCTCAACCTTTTTGGCCCTCCTGGGTCATCCTCGAATCCAAAACTTGACTCAAATGGGTCAGATCCACCCTAGCCTTCTCATCTTTCTCCAGAATATCCGTTATGATCTCCCACTCCACCGCCCTCATTTGATAAGCCTGCGGCATCAAAAACGCAACTGTTGGTGCATTGATATGTTGACCCAGGATTCTGACTGCGTTGACTTCGCCCTCACGTTGCTTCTCTAGTCGTTGTTCTTCATGTTGGCGATAGTCTGTGTTGTTGAACTGAGTAGATGGAGATGCGAATGACCCCTGCGGTGCAATTGGAGACATTGCTGGTGCCGCACCGCTCATGGACATTTGGCGTTGTGGATGACCCATGATGGATGGGCTCTGGGCCTCGAAATTGTGCTGGGGATCTGGCTGCACATCAGAGCGAATAACGAGTGTGACAAGAATCATAGGCTCGGGTCGCTCTTCTGGGATCTTGTGGCCTTCGAGGTTGATGACGAAGTCTGGGAGACTACCTGGGCTTGCTGGAACTGGTACCAGGTATGTATCACGGATATTCCCGACACCTTTATTTGTGAGGACACCGTATCTGTTCTTGCTGTGGAAATAGTTGAACAGTTCTTGGTACCCTTGCGAAGCAGTTTCTCCAGTTGGAGTTACGGCAACGATGACAATATCGGTAGGCTGGCTGTATCGAAGGCTGCAGAGATACTCGTTGGCCTTTTCTTGATCGATACGACCAGCTACCCTCAAATCCTTTTGAAGAATGTCATCCCATGGAATCTTACTACTAAGATCTGCCCCACCAATGTGCTTTGCTACTGCTGGGAACTTTGCAATTGAATCCATCGTAACAGTTCCACGCCAAACAATTTCTGGATCCGAGTTGTACTCGGCTGGCGAGTATGGAGGAGACTCATTACCATCATCATCTTGGAGAAGCTTGTCAATCTCGGGATCAACGCCTGGTCCATTGACCGGTGGAGCATTGTTAGTTCCCGATGGTCGACGGATATGTTGAGTGCCGACTGGTGATTGAACGCTCTTGACAACTCTGTTGATGTCTCTATTAATGTCAAAGGCACTTTGGCCGGACGCCTTTCTTGTAGGGGGGTGAGATTGCTTGGTTTCGACCGTAAGAGGCTGTCTCGGAACAACGTGACTTCGAATGTCATCGTGGGATCGATGATCATCGATGTTCTCGGGCAGTTCGACTTCATTTCCAGGCGAATTCTCTCTTGACCGGGATGCCATTTCGGCATTTGGGTCAAGCATGCTGCGTCGGCGAGCTGTAGACATACGATCATCTGGAACAGCAAAATCGTTATCCTCCACAATCTCATCACCCTTGTGAGTTCTCCGAACACGTGGTCCATCATTGTCGCTAATCATGATTGACTGTTTATCCGCCCGAGCCTTCATCTCTGCTGTCTCTGCCTTTAATTGTTTGCTAGCCATGTCATCCGAACTCATGACTGCTAGAGCACTGGGTGTAAGGGTCTTTGTGAGAAGGCCATTGCATAGCTCTTGGTTCACCTTGATGTTGAAAGCAACAGAGCGAGCTTGCTTGACATATGATGCTTTTGGGTGGGTGATATAGACGGCGTTTTCGATTTCAATCGCAAGACGTTCCGCTTTTGCTTCCACGGTGTCGTTCTCACTAAGGTAATACAGGCCAGCTTGGATGGCGGCGGGAATAGTGAGTTTTAGATTCTTGAGTATGAGACTCGCGCTCGACTGTCGTGAAGTTTCGAGGTCTATAATTCTCGCTGGCAAATCCGAGGGAGGAGATTTCTGACGAGGTTCAGAGACCTTGCGAATTTTTGCTTGGTGTTCCTGGTGTGGAGTTAGAACAGGGTCCAGAAGTGTGGGAGCAACATAAACGTACCTTGGACTCGTTATCATGAGACTCATCTCTAATCTTTCTCTTGGTGCTTCCGGATCTCGCCACGCTTCCCTTCTTCTCAGAGACAGGAACCGATGGAGACTTTGCCTTTCCATTGGTAGCATGACTGATATCGGACAAATCACTTGCCCTCTTGGCCTGTGGTTTCTTCTTCTTCTTAGGGCCCGCCTTCTCGGCCTCCTCGTCGGCGATTTCCTGTTCGACCTTTCGACGTCGTTCCTCCCACACCTTTCTACCTTTCTTCAAGCCATCCAACAGTTCTTTGTGCAGCGGGAAAGATGGGTCGTGTTTCTCGCATAAGTAATGTTCAGGAGCCTCATCTTCAAAACGGCTGATACCAACGCAAATGTTGTGTTGCCAGCATTCACACTCGTCGCATGCGATCCAAGGCTCGGTATCCTCATCACTTGTCTCGATGGCACCGCAAACACATCGAATAATCTCAACTTCCTCGTCATCATCTTTCTTGGCTGCCTTTTTTGACGACTTTTTGGTTGTTTTCTTCTTGCCTGCCATGGGTGCGGGTGAGGATTGATCGAGAAGATCAGAGGTTTTTGTATGTTGTCCTTTCGTCGCGCGAACGGATCTTCGAGGTTCGTCTGTAGTAGAAGGTTTGGTTAGCAGATGCCATGTGTGAAGGGGAAATAGGATCGCCGGCGCCGCATCCCGCCAAAGGAGGGTCGACGCGCAGGCTCAATAATTGAAGGTGACGCATTGCTTACCAGCCATGGAGAAAATACACAACGCTCACGGTACGTGTGTGAATTTGGTGGTGATATCGGTTTACAGGGAGATGGGGATGCGTATACGCCGGTGTTGAGTTGATTTCAAATAAATGCGACGCTGCTCTGCGCGGCGTTGCGCTTTCTAACGCGATCACTGATTGATACGTAGGGCTCTACAAACAGACTATGGTGTTGAAAAAGAGAGGCACAGGGGTAGAGACAAAGATAATGAAGCTATCCCGAGAATAAAGTGCCCCGAATGTTCCACCAAGCACAGAAATTGACGCGACCCAGCCAGTTCTCTTCCCCTCCTAGATGGCGTGCGAGTTCAACTCTTGAGTTGGAGAGATGTGGTGTATCACGCAGGCGTGGTCGCAAGAGTCGCCACCGTGATTGCAACAAGAGATGCTGTGGAAATATCTATCCCTTGATGGCGATGTTGTCGAGGGAGTGGGTGTCTTGGTATTGTTGGCTTGGTTTGGTTGGAATCGAGAAATCGAGAAATTTGGGTCACAGGTAGGTGTAGGCGTCGGTTTTGCGGGGATTTGCGAAGAGGAGAGGCTAGTAGATAAGCTTAAGCTACTTTCGGTATAGTGCTACGTCTAAACGAGAGGGAGCTTTGAATCTCGGAATATCACCATCTTCAGCTTCACATCATAAAGTCTACTGTACCAACCTGAAATTTCTTGACAACTTGCCAACAACACCCAACAGCCCCTACGAATCCACTTCTCAATGACAGATGTACGATCCCTCCTTAAGAATGAGCGTGCAGCTCGACGGGTTCAGCACAAATACGCCTCCTACACTCCAACCGGAACTCTTCTCTGCGTAGTCTGCCACCTCCAGCTGAAGAGCGAATCACTATGGGAGGGTCATCTACGATCAGCGGGGCATATCATGCGATTTCAGAAGCTGCAGGGTAAAGAGCAAGAGCAAGAGCAAACCCCAGAACCTGTTGCTGCCGAAGGCAACAAGAAGAAGCGGAAAGCAAGTGAGGATGGAGAAGAAACAATACGGAAACGAACAAAACCTGCGAATGGCCTCCCCGAGGGCTTCTTCGACCCAGGAGCCGAACCCAAACCTGAGATACAACCTGCAAATGCGATACAGATTCCCTCTAGGCCAGCAACGCCTGCCAAATCCACTCCGACCCCTCCCCAAAATGCTCCAGAGGTCAACGAAGATGAATGGGCTGCCTTCGAAGCAGACATTGCAGCGGCGGAAATACCAGCAGCTGAGGACGCAATCATCTCTGCGCCAACCATGTCTGCTGCTCAGCTAGCGGCACAATCCATAGAGGAAACAAAGACACAGCGCAAAGAGAGACAAGAGGCGGAGCTGGAAGGTGATAAAGAGGATGCTGCTAGGAAAATGGAGGATGAGTTGGACGAAATGCAGGGGCTAGAACAAAGGGTTAGGAAGATGCGGGAAAAGAGGGAGGCTTTGAGGGCGAAGGAGAGTATGGTGGAGTTGAGGGCTGTAGCAACGAAACCGCAGTTGTTGGACGAGGAAGAAGACGAGGATGAGGACGAGGGCGACGATTTCGACGGGTTTATGATGAAGCGTTGATCTAGACTGAGAGTCTGCTTGGATGCTTTCATTAACTTGATCTATACCCCTCCAGCATCGGACGTTGGAAGAACCTGAAGATTAGCGACTCTACAATACTTTGAGAGCATCAGCCCTGCAAGGAAACTTGACGCGCGGCGATCTCAAACGATATATTTATCCCAACTCAATATACGCCGGCTATCATCACAGAGCATTGTGCGAAAGTCATTCAAAATGCACCTTTCTCGGCTGTATGAATCTCGATGAATATACTTCATCAATATGCACCACCAGACAGCGATCCATCGTCTCCTTCAAATCGTCCACGACCTGACACCGAGAGGCTGTCTCGTCGGAGCGGGCATAGGTAGCAATTTACAACAAAGTGCAGACTTGGACACATTCATCGCAAGAGCAGAGATTGGTGGAACGGTGACAGCGATTCCATTTTCACCCCCCATGATGGAGACTCAGATGCAAGATATTGGGAGACACGTGATTGGAGAAGTATCTCTGCCACAACACTTTAAAGCACTTTCCACTGCCAAATACATTATCCTCTGCTTCACCTTTCCAAGATTTTATTACATGCGCTTCCAATCAACTGCGGGCTAGCTCCAGCAATTGCTTCAAAAGTCAAGTGACTTTGCCGATCACTTTCCGGGGCCTTTACAATTTTACCAATCTTTTCATGGATGGACCCTCACTTTTCAGACTAATTACATATCAGCTGAATCAAATATGCATGTTTCTTGAACTGCTTCTGTATTGGTACGTGTATTTGAACCGCATTGCGACATAGTCACGTATCATTAACTTCATCGCAACTCCAATCCAATACCCTCCATCACCTACCAACATTTCTCCAAATAAACAGACAAACAAACCGACTCTCGATCCACCCAATCTTGACGGATAGTCATGGCAATAACACCATACCACCCAGCGGATGTTCTCACTTGCCTTCCTTCCAGCTCTTTCGACGCGCCTGTCTTTGGCCCACTTTTTACAAGAGAAAGATATAGGCATACTTCAGATTCATCACTAAATCATGCGTCCTAATAGAGGATGCCTTGTTGGTCTAGTATCTGCGCATCCTCAGATAGTATCACAGCGTCTCTTCGATAACCACTGCGCATTTAACGTTTTTTCTAGCACGGGTTTTGCGTTGGGATGGAGGTAATTCTGGGCTGGAGGGGAGGGGGAACGTGAGGTTTGTGTTTTCTTGATCGGCGGATTGGTGGGTAGTGTGATGAGTTGTGCGTGTTGGACATCCAGTTGAGATTATTGCTTCAGTTACGTTACGTTTCTATGTCGGGTTCTGGGGGACTTGATTATGAGTGAACTTGCTACACTTCTTGGGAGGATTTCTATCGTGGCATAGTCTGTCCTATGTTATCTACCCGTCATGAATTTAAAGCTATTATTGACTCGGCCACAAAACGAGGTCATTTTCAAGGACGCGGCAAACTCCGTCCCAGATCACGATCCACGGTCTTGCGAGTCCTTCAAACACCCCGACTATGCATTTCCGAGGTAAAACCCCCATTTCCAGGAACAGCAAACATGGACTGGCGAGTCCACGGGGGGAGGGAGAATTGTGCCTCATTTCTCCACCGTGGATTCTGGATATTGGGATATCGGACACGAAAGCGGAATGGCAGCACATTGCAAACGGAATAGCGGAAATCTCAATGCCAGACCGAGATCAACGGGATAACCTGACTTGACTTGACTTGCCTGTCCCAGCACATGATATTGCGAGGCATTATGAATCGAAGCGTGCTACGTAGGAAAGGAGAATGGTATCCTGGGTTCGAGTGGGCGAGTCCGTGAAGACATGAAATGCTGGGCTAGGGGTGATGTGCATGTGGAGAAGCACGACACGAATGCGGGGGCGAGGCTATGGAAATTTTGAGGCGCGAGGTAAAAAAACTTCGCGCTGGATAGTGGTCGTCGTATGAGATTCTCAAGCGGGCTAGGGAGTCGGGACGCTGGCTATGATCAGGAGTCGTTCGTTCAGCTACGGAGTAATCTTGGCAGTTATATTTTCACACCTCACACTCCCTTCCTGTCTCTCTGTTCATCCATCATGATGCTGACTCCGCCAGGTCGCCCCAGCACTTCTCCTTCACGCCAGCGGGTAGCACAAAGTCTTTCTCCTTCCGCGTGTAGAGCTTCAAGACCCCGGAGCCTTTCTCGTGCACCACTGTGCACTTTCCGTCTTTCACGCCTTTGGCGGTGTTCTTGATGCGTTTGATGAGTTGGATCTAGGATGTTGTTAAGTCAGCACTGCAGTGGATGAGTAGACAACAAACAAACGTTCGGGTGAATTCCGAGCTCTCGAAATCCTCAAGACATCCCAGATATTCAAACTGCCAGACTGCAGAGGTTCAAAAACCAACAGGACAAAGGACTAAAAGGAGAAGAAAAAAAAACATACCATATCCCTCAAGCAATCCCTATTCCCATCCTCCCACTCCACAAGTCTATCCCTCATATCCTGAGCTCGAACTTCTTGGCTGATGCGCCCTTTGTCGTGGTACCCGATCAACAGGTGCGGCGTCTGGGATACCCAGAGCTGTGACAGATCGTCGTGATCCATGGGGTGGAAAAGGCATTTCAGTTCTGCGATTGCAGAGGCTGGGATAAGGCTTCCGCGTGCGATGACTTGGACTTCGTTGGCTGGTGTTTGCGAGGAGATTGGATAGTCGTCGGAGTTGATATCGAGACTCGCGAGTGAGGATGAGATGTCGGATGTTTCTGTGATGTCGTTGTCTTTTGGCGCAGCTGCTGTTGAAAACGAGTCTGGCCTAATACATTTCATCAGCGCTGTCTAGGCTGGTGGATTGAGCTTCAGGGCCATCAGAATCCCTCAATGTTTATCTCAGGCACGGAATAAAGACGTTGCATTGAATCACTTACCCGTCCCCGTCATCCCCAACATACGCATCAACCTCAAACCTCACCATGCACTGCAGGCCACCGAGGGTATACCGCACAATACGATGGTTCGCCATGCTGTCTTCCAGCCCATCACGGAAACTCGTAAACGCTTTCTCAAACGCGTGTCCGTAACTCGGGTTATACGCCCCCGTGACGAGCTCCACGGGATTCGCTTCCCAGCGCGAGAAGAACATCGTGGCGCCGACCACGTCAACGTCCATGCGCCAGCTGTTGCTGCTGCTGCTTTTCTCGGAAGTGAATTTTATCAGCTTGCGGAGGCCGTTTCTGCGGTGATGCATGCGTTAGTATATTATCGCGCTCTGGTGTGGTGGGTTTGGTGCATGGGAGGCGGGAAATATAGGTATCAAATGGTTTAACACTTCGGATGTTTGAAGACTAAACCGCTTGGTATTTCCAATGTGCCGTGGCACTTCTCGCAAGGTTACCAGCTACTCACCTATCCGTAACCAGCTCGATTGGTCTCATATCAAACTCCGGGTGCATCCCAAGCACAGCTTTAAAAAAAGGATCAAAAGACGACGCCGGACAGCGATGCGCGTTCTGGTCCGCGAAGATCTCGCCTTGGTCTTTTGGCAGCGAATGGGGGAAGGTCGGCGGCGGGGTCCATTTCGGTGGACATCCTATTGAGTGTTAGAACATGGTGCGGTCAGAAGTTGACAGTGACGCATCAAATTTCAGCTACAGAGACTGCAGTTAACATACCAGGTACGTAGATCGTAGGGTGTGTGCTGTTCTTCCAGTTATACGACGCAACAACCTCGTACTTCTCGATACTCACAGACTCCGGATCCGTCGTGCTAGTATCTGACACGGTTGGATAGATCGTATCGAGCAGGGCGCCGGCAGCCGTCATGGCTTTCTGGAGCGTGGCGCGGTCTTGCTTGTCTCTTTCGGAGAGCAGAGGCCCGGTGCTTCCTGGTTGTTGCGTTAGTTGGGTTGCGTGTTTGGAGGCTAGGGTTGTGGATGGGATTACCAGGTGCACTGTGGGAGAATCTGCAGTTCGCTCCAAATCTGCAGCTTCCTCTGTTGAGAAAGTGGCGGCATGTTTGAGTGTTTGACGCCATGAAGACTCTTGGCTTTTGAGGGAGAGACTGGGGGTTTAATTTGGTGAAGGGTTGAGGGGTGGAGAGCACTTAATGAGGATGAAGGCTGTTTTGTAATGAATGGTCGGAAAGTGAGGGAAGTAAACAGCTGGAAGTAAAGTGAATGATGGGAAAGTGGTAGAATCTTCACGATTTTGATAGAGGGGGGCCAAGCCATGATACGTGTAAAGTGAAACTTTTGCGGTAAAAGCACTTTCACGTGGCAAATACAAGTTTGTTTTACTCAGCAAGTTTCCAACCCTATTTCCTAGATTGTAATTCCTTTCAGAGTATGACAGACAAAGTTATATTACAGCATTCTGCTGCTAGTTTCAAGGTACTGTGATTCTGGAGTTTGCTTAGTTTTAGCAATTGCATACACCACTTACCGGTACTCGTCGGCAACCTCTTAAGCTGCCTTGTTAGTCATTACCAGGTTGAAGATATTAGTTTGTTGGATAATTTGAATACAAATGACAAGCGAAGAGCAAGCAGAATTTCAAATACCCGGCGACGTACGGTAGTAAGGGAGGGAAAGCATTACGCCAGTCTCTATATTGGAGTTCTTTATTGAGTTTGTTATATGTAACGATGTCCCTGCGAAGTTCCGAAGCCAGAACCAAGTACATCAAGAGTCCATCCGGAATATTTCCCTAATACCGGCAAAGTTTACGAGCAATCGCAAGCCCTCTTCCAGTTAGACCATCCACTCGCACACAATCAAGCTACAGTAACAGGGCATTCAGTTAACTCTTTCCCGAGCCATGCCAGAACTTCTCCTTCATGCCAGCCGGAAGACCACCACCCCAGCCCTTGCGCTCATACACCTTCAGCTCCTTAACGCCCTCTGCGCTAGCACCCTGGAACACAACCATAGCACTCTGTCCGTGAACCCTCTTCACAGCAGCTTTGATTTCTCCAATCACACGGACGAGACTTCTCAGGTGCTCCTGATGCTCCATCTCCCACGTCTCAAAGTACCCCCGCACGTCATAAGTCTTGGGCTCATTCTCCAGACGGCCGTTCTCATGATACCCGATAATGGCGCGTCCAACTTGCATGAACCAGTACGAAGCCGCGATCTTGGATTGACTGAGTTTTTTCTTCGCGGTCCGGGATTTCATCTCGAGCACGAGGTCAGGTGGCACGAGAGCGCCGCGTTCGATGACTTGAATGCCTTTGCTGAATTTGGTGGGGTGGAACTTGGCATGTGAGTCGAGCTTCAAGTGTTTCGCTGACGAAAGGAGGGCGGTAGGGAGTTCCTCGGCGAGCGACGTATCAGCCGGCTCTCCGTCATCTGTGGCCAAGAAAAGATCTTGCCATCCATTTGAAATTTCTTCTGGAGCAGTAGAGTCGTGGCTTTCCATCTCCTCGACATAACCATCCACCTCGAAACGAACCAGGCACTTGATCCCGCCCAATGTATACTGCATGACTCGATGATGAGAGGTGCTTTCTTCGAATCCAGGAGCATAAGTTGTCAGGGCTGGTGGCATCGAGTATCCGTACGAGGGGTATTTACTATTATCTGTATTCATAACGTTTTTAATAGACCAACGCGTAAAGAGCATTGTATCGTTGACAATCTCCACATTGATCCTCCACGAATTAGAGGCCCTACGAAAACCATAACCATGCTCGTCAGAAACGAAGGAGTAAAGGTTCATAAAGTTGGTCCTATCCGTCACAAGCTGGATATCTGACATGTCGAAGTCCGGGCATACCAGTGCAATCGATTTGAATATAGGGTCAAGAGGGTAGGTAGGGTAGCGGGCTGCATTTTGGTCGACGAAAACCTTACCGCTGTCCTCCGGGATTTGGAACGGCAGTTTCGGAATCGTCAGCTTTGGAGGATGGCCTGTGATAAGATGCGTTAGTGAATTGAAAGCGTTGGGGTGAATGCTTAACAGACCAGGCACCAGAATTGTAGGCTCATCAACATCCAACCAGTTATACGAAGCAACCAGACGGGCATTCCGAATAGTAACAAGTTCATTATTCTCATCTTCCGGCCTCAAAGGCTCCAGAACAGCAATCAAGTTGCCGCTCCCCTTCATGATAAAGGCCGGGTCTCTAGAGTTGGAGAACGAAGCGGAGGGTTTGAACGCGGCGTTTTTCTTCGGCGGCTCGTGTTCAGGACGGGACTTGGAAACCCAGTGAGTAGAAGCAGTAGAGGCTGTTATCACGTTAATAATCTACCTTGCCAGGTATGCAATCGAATCAATACTCACGGGTTCCCTGCGTAGGTGCGTCAGGATGCGCGAACCTGCACATGCTGCCTGAAGCGCACTTTCCCTTTCGCCACATGAAGCAGACCATCTGGTTCTGGTTCGTCATCTTGTCTTGCGTTTGATTTAGGGTGGATTTGAAGTTGAAAGGGGAGGTGGAGTTGTGAGGAGAGGG
>QGML01001059.1:0-11158 GCA_007825375.1 Lachnellula willkommii | reverse complement strand
GATCTTGTATTTGAAGAGAAGAGAAGATGAGAAGACATAATTGGATTTTAGGCAGGTACTGGATTAGGGATTATGTTGTATTGTATTGTATTGTATTATACTAAATCATCTTGCTCAGATAGACGAACAGGCTCAAATATAATCCAAGCAGCATCAGCAGCAGCACAGCCCTCATCTATTCCCATCCACGTCCCACAATATAAAAGCAGATACTCCATCCATACTATACAGTCTATCTGCCCCGAAATCTCGCCCAAGACCTTTTGATTTCTTCTTCCTTCCTTCCTTCATTCATTCCTCCCTCCCTCCCTTCCTTCCTTCCAGACATAGATCCAATATAAATACTCAACACGTAGAACCCCTAGCCTTCACCACATCACCAACCCCAACAAACACCCTATCGACATCCCTATCCCCCCACACAAGCGCCATGTGCGCCCCAAAATACACCTTATTATCAAAGCGCCTCGTCTTGGCCAGCGTCACGAACGGCTCCTCGCTCTTCTCGCCCGTCTCTTGGTTCACGCAGACCATGGAGCATCGTTGGCATTTGCCTAGCATTTCGAAGACTGCGGCGCTGTTGCTGGAGCCGATTTGGAGGTGTGTCCAGGTGTCTTCGATGTAGGCGGGTGTGGGTGTGGGTGTGAGGGAGGAGGGGGAAGAGGAAGATGAAGAGGAAGAGGAGGAGGAGGGGGAGGAGGGAGAGGAGGAGGAGCCGATGACGATGTTGGACCGGAAGACGGAGTAGTGGATCGGGGGTTTTCCTCGTTGCGTCAATTCGGAGTTCAGGGAATCGAGGGATGGGCGTGTGGTGCATAGAATGGGACTTTCGTTGGAGAAGAGCAGGGGTCGAGATGCGGAGCACACGGAGGGGGTTGAACTTTGGGGTGGGATTGAAGGATCCTGGACTGTAGCTGAAAGCATCCTTAAGCTTTCCTCCATTGGCCGCTTCCGCGGGACTTGAGCCTTCTGGAGACGAGGCTTCGAATGGCGCGTACTCGTACTCGGCCCTGCAGCAGAAGCCGGGAATCGTGCCAGGTTGCAGGGGACTCCGAGCGCGGAAGTGAAGAACTCGCTGATTTGTGGCGAGTTGTAGGCGGTTACGTTCACGGCTGCCGTGGAATTCGATGGCTGGGGCTTGAAGTCTGCAGAGCGGAAATCTAATGGGACGGAAACTTGCTCGGGGGCTTCATTCTCATCCCCTTTCACTCTGACTCGCAATAAGCCTCCCTTCAGGTCGATCTCGGGTTTTAGGAGCGCCATCCTGGGATACCGTTTCTGGCTCAATATTCTACCTGTTCCGGAGTGCACTAGGCACCATTCTCTATCAAATGATAATCCTTCTTTTTTGATTTCCCATGGTGTGTTCGAGGGGACTGGCCAGCCTGAACAACTCTTGATGGGGTATACTGTGAGGCTTTCGACAAAAAGCGAATGTGTCTCTACCTTCTCGGGATTTGAGTCGTCGACTTGGTAGGGGCTGTCTTCCTCGAGGAAAAATTGACTCACAAAGTCTATGAATGTCGTAACGTCCGTCATATTGCTCATTGCGCCTAGGCTGACACGTATGATGCCCGTTGGCTTTCCTCCAACGCCTAGGCTATTGATACCGCAGCGCTGACCAAGAGCAAGGTTTTCTCGCATCTCGGAAGGTGAGATATCTAGGTAATGAGCTATCCCGCCAGCATTGCAAACACCTCCGATTCGTAAGTGTATGTTTCTGATTGAAGCAATTTTTTCAATTTCAGAGTTATCAACCCATTGTCCATTGCTATCTTTGATGTTGAAAGCAACTGTAGCACCCTGTTGTTTGCCGTCATAAGATGATGGTGAGTCTGTGTATATTGTGCAGACTGGTTGGCCGTTGAAGTGCTTCAAAGTGGATAGACCTTGGTACAGGTTCCGTGCCAGGGTGGATGTGTGCTTTGATATTTGATCCATAGATCCGTACAGCCGTTTGTGCACATCAAATGCACTATTGAGGGCTAGAATACTGTGTATAGGTAGAGTTCCATCCTCCAATTGCTGATGGATAGTTTCATTTTTTGGAATATAACTCTGCTCTTCGAGACAAGTGACCAGGTCTACAGTACCACCACCAAAGTATTTTCGTTGACCTAACATGTGACCAGAAGTCTTTTTCACAATAAGTGCACCCAAATCTGGAAAGCCGAAGATTTTATAGAAGCTCATCGAAAGAAAATCGGGAGCTTCGTCGACTTTGCTGAGATCTAGTTGAGCTGTCGAAACGAATGCCGCAACGTCGAGTAATATATATGTATTGCTTTTAGTCTTTCGAACTTGACCCGGCCATGTCAGTGGCAGTCGACGTCCGTTCATGTTTGATTGTGCCGGGTAGGCAAATAGTGTTGGCGTTTCGCCACTCTCACGAGCTTCATCATCAGACTCGATCCAATGCTTCACCGCTTCATCTGACGTAAAACAATGACCTTGTGAGGCACTCTCTCGTACACCTATAAGACTCGTATGTGCGTCTCGATGATACAGGTAAGAAAAGCCCTTCTCCCTGGACCTGAACGCGTCATTCACTAATTTGATTGCAGCGGTTGCATTTGCAGTAAACACCACATCGAACTCTTCTGGGTCTGCTTTGACGAACTGCAAGACCCGGAGCCGGACATTTTCAATATTTTTGGTCGATAGAATCGACGATGCTGACCCAGAGTGAGGGTTGCCATACAGCCCATCTATCATAGATGTGGCGAAACTCTCAACAAGCGATTTGGCGTATAGAGTTGTTCCGGAATGATCCAGATATGTCGCATCTGCAATTGATTTTTAGCACTATTCAATAAGTAATTGAAGGGGGTAGACCTTTGAGCATGGGATACTCTCGTTGCCGGATGGTGTCAATGTCCTCATTGTAAAACCTGTCTGTAGGAGACATTTCGAATTGTGTGAAGCAATCCAATCCAATCCACGCTTGATGGCCAGCCAGTGGTGAGAGTGGAGGATACAGTCAGCTTCTATGCGTTCCACTTTTGACAATGGGGGAGGGCAGTAGTGGAGATGCAAGTAATCCGGGATTTGTGTCAAGGCCGTCTGTCATGGATGGGGAGTTGTGGAGTTCCAGATTGCGGAGGTATACCTCCGTGTCAACGACGAATGAATTACATGCAGGCGTGAAAGCCTATTATAGTAGCGTTAGCGTGAATTGTTTAGTGGTAGTCTTAGCGAGCAGGACGCTGAAAACCGTCGAAATAATGCTAGATTAGCGACTCAAACGCTATATTTCTTATCGACGAACACGCCGGAGGGCTCCGAAGACCGACCGACCAGTCTTGAAACTTTAGCAATATCTACCTAGGTCAACGAATCTCAAGGACTAGGGTATACCCAAATTGAACATTCCGATTTGTAAGGCATTTTACGTGCTTAATAAAATCTTACAATATTCATTCATTTTGGCTAAAAACTCTGGCTATGATGTATGCTTTTTCAAAACCTCTGCTGTAGATGCTGGCATTAAGGCGCCCTCTGGTGCTGTATTCTTGCTCTTGAAATCATCACACATTTGCTCCATGGTCACCCATTCCACTCCTTCATGCTTGTTAATATGCTCAATTATCCTATACATGCCGTCAGTTTGAGATTTTGTATAGAAAGTATTAGGAGACACGTACCGTTCGTGCATTAACAAGACATGAGGACGTCCAGACACATCTGGATGAATCGTCATGGGAAATATAAACTCGTCATACTCCCTGTAGAAATAATCGAAATGGTCCTGCATTTGTTATTAGCATATGTTCGATAAATGTGAATGAGATACCTCATGCCTTCCAGATATCCTCCACATCCCTAGGATTGACCCAGCCGTGTGAATTGGCCGAGTTCTTGATGAACATCATAGGCGGAAGGTCATCAATATACCAGCTTCCAGGAATCTCAACTAAACCCGTAGTCTTCCCCTTTACCAGCGGCTTCATCCATTCCTCAGCCTTCTTCGTATAGTCAATCTTGGTCCACGAATCGCCCGTTCTCAAAAAATACGCCTGGCAATCCTCATGGCTCATCGAGTGATCATACTCAATGCCGTAGCTGAGCAGAAGCTCCGTTCCAGCTTCGCTCGTCTCCCACCAGGGGGCCACGCTTCCTCGAGGCGGCTTGCCGCAAAAATCTGTAAGCATCTTGAAGGTTTTGGCCAGCACGTCTTTCTGCTGCTCAAAGGACATGTCGCTTGGATTCTCATGGGAGTAGCCATGCAGACCTATCTCGTGACCGGCATCGCGGACCATGGCACATTCTTCTGGGAAAGTCTCGAGAGAGTGCCCGGGGATGAACCAGCTGGCTTTGATGTTGTATTTCTCGAAAAGCTTCAGCAGACGCCGTGTCCCAATGGTACCAGCCCACAGACCTGTAGAAGTAGGACATTAGCATAATACTGTAACGTTCAATCCCTAATCCTCACCTCGTGATATGTCACTGGTCGAGTCCTCGCCACCGTAAGATCCCAGCCAGCCGGCCACAGCATCGATGTCGACACCGTAGGTACAGAGAACGCGTTTCTTTCCCATCTTGAAGCTGAATTTGGGTTTAGTCTCAGGTATGAAAGCGAATGAAGTTGAAGCGGAAACGTGTTACGGGATATAAAATGTCGATGGGTTTATCCCTTATCTTTCCGTCCTCCTCTCCCCTCCTCTGATAAGTGGGGAGACGGAGACACAACTGTACCCCAGCGCCAGAAGTGGGGTGCAAACACCACGAATCATGAACAGGTGGAACCCAGAGTATTATAATCACTGACTTTGGGTGGGACATTATGAATGGGCCAGTTTGGGGCCAGGTGGTGGATATCTATCCACGTTAATAAGCTGTGGAGAAATTTCGAAATATATCTGTTTGTATTTCAGACACTTTAAGCACTTTCCCCTCACCCTTCCTTCACGCTCCCACCCTCAACCAGCATCCGTGGATTTCCATCCATCAAAACCATGAGCAAAGTAAGTCATTCTCCTCGAATCCCGAGCAACAACCATTAACATCCTCAAAAGTTCTCCCTAAAAGGCCGAACAGCCCTCGTAACCGGAGGAGCTCGAGGCTGCGGCCTCGCATTCGCCCAAGGCCTCGCGGAAGCCGGCGCCGACATCGCCATCTTCGACGTGATCGGCCCAGCCCCCGCATTCCTCGCCATCTCTCAAGACCACGGCGTGAAGACCAGCCACTACATCGTCGACGTATCCAGCACCCAGAGTCTCGAAGCGGGCTTCGCACGCTTCGCGGCCGATTTCGGCGGCAGGCTGGACATCTGCGTGCCGTGCGCTGGCATCAACCGGAACGTGTCGTTTCTCGAGACTAGTTTTGAGGAGTTCCAGACGCTGCTGGGCGTTAATGTTGCGGGTGTTTATTATACGGCGCAGTTGGCGGCCAGGCAGATGATTGGGAATGGGACGACCAAGGGGAGTATTGTGGTGGTGGCGAGCATTGCGAGTTATATGGCCATTCGGAGTCAGATGAGCAGTGCGTATTGTGCCACCAAGGGCGCGGTGAGGAGCATGGTCCCGGCTATCGCGGCCGAGTTGAATCAATATGTAAGTTGCTGCTGAGAATTGGGTTGAGAAGCTGGCCAAGTGAGGAGAGCTAAATAGACATGATAGGGAATCCGTGTCAACAGTATCTCCCCGGGCTATGTACGGACGGAAATGACGGCTCCTTTCCCGCATCTGTTGGAGAGCTGGAAGGACGAGATTATGAATGGACGGGTTGCTGAGCCGGAAGATCTTCGAGGTGGCTGCGTGTTTTTGGCTAGTGATGCGAGTTCCTATATGACGGGGCAAGATTTATGTGTCGATGGAGGAGTAACGAAGTGGTAGTTAGAATCAGTAAAATAATCTATTCTAATTCCTGATATCTATGCTGCAAAACTTCCAACTTCCCATGCCTAGCCTTATAATGGCTACCAAGTAAGTAGTTGAAGCTTTGTTGACTCTAAGGCATGAAGCTGGATCCACAAAGTGCCACCGACTTTTGAAGTTCTACTCCGAGTGGAACATTAAAAAGCGGACAAAAGACTGCACTGCCGAGACACGAGTATTTCATCTTCCCATCACCTTCTCGATAACTTTTGCAGCTCCCAGGACCTTTTCCTCCTCAAATCTTCTCCCTACAATCTGAAGGCCTACAGGATGCCCATCCATAGTCACAGGATCATATAGATTCCAATTCCAGGCATCCAGCTCGTTCCGTGGCTCATATAGCGTCGCAGGAACGGGATCTTTTGCAGCTGAAACCGCGCTGACAGGAAAGGCAAGCGCAGTGTAATCTAGCACGTTCCAGACCTTGGTATATCCAACCCAACTAAAGAGTTCGTTGTCAGTTCTCGCGTCCTCCCTATTATATCCTAGATTCTTAAGCACTTACCGGCATGTTCGATGGGGCACAGCAGAGTGTGGCATTGTAGGAGTCAGCAGAATATCAACAACCCGTCCAGAAATGGGGCCTCGGACCGAGTTCCACTTGTCGAGATATGCCTTTTGGGCTGAGAATTTCTCCTTGTTCAACTGCCAATATTCGTACACTGATATCGGTTTGCCTCTGTTTATCAGGCCTTCAACGTGCGGGATAAATGGCTCTCCAGCAGATTCAACAGCGCGGCGAATATCCTCACCCCCGTCAGCTGTATAGAACCGGTCCTGTGACAGTAGATTTAGTATATACTTTGAGTAGAAATAGTTATCATACCATAATATCTATACACTCTTTGTGCAGTGACGGTTCCCAAGTGACTAGTTCGTGGCCAGCTTCCTCCAGTTTCGCTGCAAGTTCTTTCAAAGCTCGCTCGATAGGAGGATGGACTTTGACCACGCCATCATCAAGCAGGATACCTATAACAAGCGGTCTGCTTTGAACGTCCTCGTACATCGAGTCGCGCCACGGGATAGGAACGACCTTTGGATCAAGCAGCCATGGCTGTCCGTTGATGACCGCTTTGGTAATTGTGGCCATGGACGATAGACTTCTGGTCATGGGTCCAATGGCCGAAGGAATATGCTCTTGGCCTTCCGTGGACACAGCTAGTCCCTGGTAGGGCATACGGGCACTCTTTAATAGATTAGCAGGCAGAAGACTAAGACACTGCTAAGAGCAAGGACATGTACTCACACTAGGTTTCAATCCATATAGCCCGTTGATAGAACTTGGGATTCGGATGGATCCCCCTATATCTGTACCCCAGCCCACAATCGAACCACGCAACGCCAAAAGTGCGCCTTCTCCTCCAGTAGATCCACCGGGAGTAAACTCCGGGTTGAGTGGATTAGTCGTGAGGCCCCATAACGGATTCTCCGTCTCGCACCACTTGATACACGTAAGCATCCTCCTCTATTCCACACAAAGTCGTCTTAAGATTGCAGCAGCTCGACTTACCATTATGCTCTGAGGCAGATTCGTTTTCGCAATAACTATCGCTCCCAAGCCTTGCAGGATTTCGAGCACCGCCGCATCATCAGTGGCCGGCTTCCCAGCCATGCCGACATAGCCTATCGTTGTGTCGACCCCTTTGACGTTAAACTGGTCTTTAAACGTGATGGGGATCCCGTGAAGAGGTCCCGTCGTCTTGCCATTGACCTCGTAGTACGTGTCTAGACTTCGAGCTCTCTGGACTGCGCACTCGAATACCACCTCGGTCAAACAGTTCGTCTGTGCCGAGTTAGTTTTCAGCTCTTATAGCGTGGGGGTGTAGCAAGTCTACACTCACAGCTTTGTGGGCTGCGGAAGCTCTGTATGCGAAGTCAGTAGTCAGTTATAGTTACGCAATAGAAGGAAGTGGAATTCGTTGACCTTTTTATATACGCCAGTATAACGTCTTCAGCAGAGACCTTCCGATCTCTTAGAAGCTTGGCAAGTTCGTCCACGTCACTGATGTCAGTGATGGGATCTCTAGGTGGAATGTCCAGCTTCAGGTACGGCTCTACAGCAGCGAGCCGTGCAGCGCGTTTGAGACTCACTACATCTTTCCAGGATGATGGTTGCTTTTGCTCTTTCAGTTCTACCATTTTGCAATAGAGGACAAGTAAACTTCATGTACTTGAAGGGATTTGTAGATTGTCATAGATTCGGTGCTGTGGGAAACTGAAGAAAGGTGGGATGGAGCAATACGCATGATTTCAAGGGCGCTAAACTTTCGGGGCTGTTTCGGGGCTGCGATTCAGAGTTTTGGTGATAGAGCACTGGAGTTTTAGCGATGAAGCGCTAGAAACAGCCCCTGCTACAGGCTAAACTTCAGGGGCACATCCCACAGGCATACGAGTATTCTTTACTTTAGACCTAACAATAGATTCATGATAGACTACTTGTTATGCTATTTAACAATTTTATCCTTATCATAACTCTCTATCCTCTCAAGAACCCCCCATAGTAAGCGTCCAGCCACTCGCAAGCCAACCCCCCCTGGCTATTTTCCCACCTCCCTATCGAGCCCACATACCCATCAGGCCTGACATTAACAATCGCCACCTTCCCTTCACTCACGCCCCCTAACCATTTCTCACTACACGCCTGTTTCTCCCCCGCAACGTCATCAAGATAAACCGTCCAACGACTAGCCTGAAACATAGCTGGCAGATGTGCAATCTCGAACCCATCTTTCTCCATCGTTGTTACTAGAGCCGGGGTAAAAATACTACTCGTGGCCGTATACCGCCGAGGCTGTTCAAACTCCTCTGATTCCGGAGCTGGCGTCTTAAGAACACCGTACGAAGTTGCAGCCGCAGCTGTCGCCCTGCCCAAGACCGAGTCTGCTGAAGTGACGTGAGAGGAAACGGAAGAGAGAAAGTTGCCTGAAGAATGCGGGTTTGCAGCGAAGAAGAAAACTCGGAATTGCCCAAGCATGGGGATATCGAGCTGCAGGTCGACGGGATTGGCATCGACATACCGCGTGGCTCTCGCGGGGAGTAGGAGGGCGCCTGCTCGAAGACAGCCTCCGGGATTCGACGACTCGATGTTCAAAACATTCGGAGCGTAGGTAGCCCCTAGACCGGAGATGAAGGCGATGTTTGCAGCGAAGTTGGCTGCTAAAGCTTTCGGGTCACCGTCAGCAAAGGCATTCGCATGCTCGAAGTCGAAGTTGATGAGATCTTGAGCGATCTTCCGTCGTTCCGGGCTGTATGTGGAGAGGAGCGAGGGGAGGGCTAGGCCTCGGATTGCGAGATTCAGTTTCCAGGATAGGTTGAAGGCGTCGTGCATGCTGACGTTCATGCCTTGTGCGGCTTTCGGCGAGTGGGTGTGGGCAGCCTGAAGTGTGGGTCAGCACTCCTCTGGAAGAGAGGTTGATAAGTGAACGTACGTCTCCGGTGATGAACACGTTTTCCATCTCATTGGTGAATTTATTTGAAACCCTCTGACCGACTTTATATACACTGAACCACTCTGTGGGGCATCAGTATGTAATTCCGATAATGTTCCAAGCGGCCGCTCTGAGACTTACCGACACTTGTCCAGGTCAATGTAAAAGGGGCTATGATCTCTTGTGCTCGCTTCATTACAAACTCCTGGCTTGACGCTTCCGACGAAAGAACATCATGCATTCCAGGATTGAGTTCAATGTACAATCTGACCATGTTCCTCTCTCGCGGAATGCATAAAATTGTTCCTTTTTCATCCGAGTGGATGACAACTTTGCTCCAGAGATCAGGAAAGTTGGTCTCGACGACACCTATTATATGTCAGAATAATTACTCATAGGAATATAGCAATCGAAAGTTACCATCAAGTACACCCCAAGGGGCTCTGCTACTATCTCCGATCATCTCAGCACCGGGGATGCTCTTTCGGACATTCGATCTAGCTCCATCGCAACCAACCAGATATTTTGCCTTTAAAACCTTCTCTGAGTTTTGACCGTTACTATTGCAGACAATCTCAAGCGGAGCTTTCAACTCCCGCGTATCAGAATATCGAAGAAAGGGGGTACTCCTCGTGACCTCGACCCCCCTTTCTTTCAAATCCTCTATAAACACATCCTCAATCATGCCCTGGTGAACCAGCAGAATAAACGGCTCCTTGACATCAACCTCCGGCGGATAATGGACCTCCCGACGAGTGCGATGCAATGGCTGTGTTGGGGTAGAATTCTACGGCGAGAGTTTCAGCATGTATACGTAATAAACACGAAGAATCATAACAAGGCACGGCATGGCTTACCCAAAAACATATATCGTAGATCTTGACTCCTTTTCTCAACAGCGGACCCGCCAACCGTAATTGCTTCAGCGTCTCGATAGTCTTGGGCTGAAGCCCATCGGCCCTTCCAGTCGCAGTCTTATCCCCCCTTTCATCCACTATAAACGGTTTGATGCCATAGCGTGCCAGGTTCGAGCTATGATTCCAGAATTCAGACGCATGCACCGCGTTTATGAGAGCTCTCGACTAGAGTGTGTACTTACGCTAGCATAAGACCAGCAGGCCCAGCACCTGCTATCACGACGTTTTCCACTGCGTCGCCATCCAACACGTCAACTCCATTGGAACGGCCGAGCTCGACGAACCCTTCGTTATTTGAGCCTGGAGACATTGTTGGGGATACCTGGTTTCTGGTTCGCTTCATTATAGTACGTTACAGTACAGTACCGTTTCCAGATTTCTAAACTGGGTAATTGGTTATAGGTGGTGGTTGAAGGAGCGGGGCCTGAATTTACGCGTATCGTGACCCAATACTCTAGGGAGAAGAAAAGAAGGTACAAGTAATCAACGCTGTTTAAGGGTGGGTTAAGCTTCACATCGCACCGGGCTGGCGTAACGAGTAAGGCGCATTGCATTGGACTGTACAGTACATTGCCGGATAGTAGTGCCGTGTGAACGCTGATGGGCTGATGGGGGTGCACTAGAAGATACCTACCTATCTAGGGTGGGGGAATACGCATAGCTGGACCTCAACAAACCAAATACTCCTCCTCCACTTTTGGCAGATGGGGTCAGTGGGCCCGCGGCCCTACAGGGTGTTGTCACCAAATCTGCAACTTTTCATAGGGGTGTTCCACTGATTTTTACGCTAAAACCCGTCGATCAAACAGCATTTTATAGGCCTAATTGTGGCGGTTTTTGAGCCCTATAACTTGAGTGATCCCAAGCCTAAAGCTATGTTTTTCACTTTACTTCCTCTTATTATTACCTCTATTCTTAACTTATTACGCCTATTTTT
>QGML01001058.1:0-11165 GCA_007825375.1 Lachnellula willkommii | reverse complement strand
GGAGAATTAGTATATAGAGTACAGAATGCAAGCAAGCACCGAATGAATAATGCATTACTTACATGTCCGAGTATAGCGGTGTACTCTCAGACACCTGGTCTGTATTATCGTGAGACGAGGCCATTTGGAAGTGTGCAGATGAAGAATGGGTAGAGGGGAGCGCGGAGTCTGGAAGTTGTGACAGCACTACCAAAGGGAGATCTCCAAGGTATTGTACGAAGGAGGGAGAAGCCCTCCTTCTATACCTGAGAATCCTGCCGAGCTAGTACGCAGTAGGTTAGATACCTGCCAGGCAGTGCCAGCGAGGCATAATGCCAGGTTCCCAGCGAGGCGTAAAGCCGGGTGTGAATAGCTTCATATCTGCGAATGAGCACCCAAGGAGGAGTGGCACGTGCACGACTGGGTGAATGGAGCGCTGTAGTGGAAGTGGAAGAGCAAGAAGGCTTATACTTTGTAGACGAAGACGAGTGGATCCCTACCCTACCTACTGTACTCCACGCCACATTCACCCCACACTGTCTCGTCCGCTTACTAGGAGTAAAGTACTCCTGCTCCTATATGTATGTATAAGTACTTCCAATTGAGTCAATTCGCACCAAAAATCACCTACATCAAAGTATCTTTTTACAAGGTCTAAACGCCGGCATAATTGAAGTAAAAGATTAAGGCGATGCTAAAAGATATATATAAGCAGTTGCACTTTTAAGTGAAGGTGAATGCTAGGGGGTTAGGTTCGTTATGAAAAATAATTAGTAAAAGCTACAAGGATAATGAGAAGAAAAGAGCTAATTAAGGTCAGGTTCACGTGTTGGGGAAACTCTAATGATATTGTGGTTGTATTAGAAAATGCTATGTCTGAAGCAATAGGCTATTTGACATGATAGAATAAACATTTCCGATTTAATTTCCTTATAAGTCTAAAAGAAAACCCCTGGGCCCTAATCCATTTATATATTAGGGTTGCTCACAACTAAGGCTCTCTGTATACCTCTCACTTCCCTTTCACCGCTCCTGGTGACAGCCTCCACGAACCTGATGATAGACATCTTGGAGATCGACCCTTACTCTTCCGGCTCACGCTTTCCTACATGCATAATTAGTGTGTGCAAAAAGCGAACGAAGAGAAGGGCTTACTTATTGCATGCAGCAAGATGGGGTTCTTTGGGCGCTGCTTTCAAGCTCCTTGCAAGCTAGTCGATCGAACAACATCCAGATGCTTAACAGTTGGGATTCTGGGACTTCTGAGTCTCTGGAGAACTGGGTTGTCCCGTCCTCCGAAGAGCTCCATTCGATCTTTTGAATAGTCAGCGGCGGCCTATAAATCAGAAGTAAAGACTACATACCAATCATGTCAATAATTTGCATATATGAAAAGAATTTCATATAGAAGTCTGCTTCCATTTGCCACGTAGAGAAATCTAAGTCAATAATCTTTGTCCCTCCTCTTTCTTGTTGTGACCGTCTTGGCTTAACAAAAACAGCCTCGTCGCCCTCACCAATTGTCTCGCTCTCAACCACCAGTATAAGCTCTTCCAGGGCAAAGTCTTTGAGCTCATAAAACTTGAAGAGATCATTCGGATCATTCTGCCACATGCCTGCACTGATTGCGAGACGCCGGATACCCTCCAAAGGCAACACGAAAGAATCGAATGGGCTGTTGTAGTTGACTAACCAGAGCGTATCGACGGCGAGATTGGCATATATCTCAGGAGCATACGGGATACCTTCGTAGATATTTTTCTTCACTCGTTTGACCTCGTTCTTGGCTTCCTTACACACGTGCACAAGAGGGCAGCGGGCTGTTGTACCAACGAAGAACTTTGATCGTTTCCCATTTTTCAAGCCAACGATCCGAGGTACCTCTGCTGCAATTCGCCATATCTGGATGCGCAATTCGAATGGGAGATCCATGAAGCGGTGAAACTCCTGGGTGGGCGCGATGTCAGATGTCTGGGTCTTGTCCTCCGGGTGGGTGGGGGCTGGTGAAACAGGTGCTGGAATACCCACGGAAGTGATAGGCTTTGGAATAGTATTTGAGCGAGGCAAAGGCGCCACCTTCTTGTGGTTCGCGATCATGATTTCGAGTTGTGAGACGACGACCGGATGGAGATATGCGATGATCAAGACGTTGAAGGAAATCAGGACGATATGCGTACGTTATATCCAAATTGTAAACTGGTAGTTATGGAAAAGAAATCAGATTAAATATTTTGGGAATTGTGAAAGTGCGGGCGGGAACTAGACAGCTGGTGTTACTTTGAAGTCCGGTATACTAATACTTAGGACTGGCCTTAGCTCCTGGAAAGCCTGAAAGACATGAGATAATCATTTAAGCACATAAGAAATCCATAACACCGCAGCGGAAATAATGTCAGGCCCAAGAAGGGGAATAAAAATTGGTCTTCGCCTGCAAGGGGTAGGAATTATAGGTCGTCTGTTTGTAATGGGAAAACCTCGAAGTGAATTATGTGGAAACTGGTAACTAACCGTTGTGTTTCTAACTGCACGAAGAAAAAAACAGTGCGAAAGGGAATTAATTCGTAAGAAGGCCATCCATTGGGGTATTATCTTTTGTTGCTTGATTTTCCTTTCCCTGCGTTCCAGTTCACTTCTGTTGGAGACTGCTTGCCCTTACTACCTCCATAAACCTGATTTCGGGTACCCGCCAAAGAAGGGAGTCCTTCACTCGTGCTTCCTCCATTTCGTGTAGAGGCCGTGGTAATAGTATAATTATGCGTGATACAACTATGTTATGTTAGTAGTTGATCTTAAATGGGCTGTATTAGAAGGAGTCATAAGTACTGCGGTCCATCTGGATGAAAAGCTCCAATTCCTGTTTCTTAACAGCAACCAAGCTATCCCAGTTCAGGTGCTGTGTCTGGCGCTGGCTGTTGTGTCCATCACCAACCAGAATTTGGTACTTGATCAGGTGCTGACCGGCTCTTGGGTTGATGAAGACAAGATCGTCATTGTCGCCGATTTCCTCTGATTCGATAACAACCACTACCTCCTCAACGTCCATCATAAAGAGAAGATGGGGCCATAAAGGATAAGTTTCGCTGCTATGCCCCGCCTCTATCCTAGAACAAAGCCGATAATCGATGGCGAGGCGCTTGATCACCGCCTCGGTAATGTCATTGCCTCCGAGCAAGGGACCCTTGATCTTCTTCCAGGTAATATCAGGGTCCATAAGCCAAATCGTGTCGATGTCGAGGTTAACATATAGTTTCGGGCTCTGTCGGATTTGGGAGCCATGGTAGAGATCTTGCTTGGTCCTAAGAGCCTCGTTCCGAGCTTCCTTGCTAACGCTGAGGAGATGACACCGCGCTGTAGTTCCTTCAAGGATATCCGCATGTTTACTACTGCGTAACCCAATGACTTGTGGAAATGCGGCCGCGATACCCCATATCTTCAGCCTGAGCTCGACGGGGAGGCTTGGGAATTCGGGGAAGGTGGGAGTAGTAGGAGGAGTTTCGACTTTGGGGCCTTCCATGTTGAGGCCAAGGTGAGAAAGAGTACTGCTGGCACCCGCAGCATCATTAGATAGTGAGGGACCAGGAGTCGATGCAGAAGACATGTTGAGCCTGCTTGATGTTGGAGGTGGAGGTGGAGGTGGAGGTGGATGAGAAATTGCTTGAATTTGTGATTTGCACGACGGAAGACGATGTGGAGTGCTTGCTTGGGGATAACCGTGAAGGTTTCCATGGCAGTCTAACAGCAATTCACACAACCAACTTGAAAAGTGACGTTTTTGACAAATCCAAAGTCAATTTTGAACAGCAGAAAGGGAGCAGATCACGTGAAGCATATAGAATAACCATGACATTCCTTCCTTCCAAGTCTCACCCTTTAAAGGATGAATAACTATGGCAATCCGGATTTTGAAATTCAAAAGTCGAGTCACCTGGTAATTCTATTTATTGCCTATCCTGTTTCAAAAAACAAACCTAAAATCTGCCCGGATGAGGTCGTCGAAGTTCATTCCTCTCTAAAATGAAGGAAAAAGACATTTGGATTTGGATAACCGTTGGCTCGTCGTTGATGTGCCTTTGTGACTATAGCTGCTATTCCTATTTTAAATTTGCAAATAGCATATATAGTTCACATTGCATGACCAGGAATTCATGGCAGAGACCAAGCTTCCGTAGGAGAGGTACATTGTAATCTAGCCTCCAAGCCGACCGGTCTTTTCTAGTGCAAACAGCCGTCCGTAAAACCACAGGCCTTTATCATTTCGTCATAATGTCTGGCATATACAATCATCCATTCTTCATACCCAGTATAGTATCTACTTGTAGTTCTCGGGGTGCAGAATACCAGCCAGATTGCCGTCCTTGACCCGCTTCAAAGTCAATGCAGCAATTAGCGCAGCACCAACACCAGAACCATCCTCAGCAGCAAGGATTTCAATAGGGTCTTCCTCCTTGGCGCTCTTCTTGGCTGGCCAGTCAAGGATCTCCCGGAGTGCCACAGCACCACGTTGCTTGAAGTGGGGATACTTGTTGAAGACCGATCCGTCAGCACCAACATGACAAGTCTTGTAACCCTTCTTCTTTGCGATAGCCGCGACACCACAAGCAGAGAGACGTGCAGCGCGGGTTCCAATTAGCTCTGCAAGACGACGGATGAGTTCGAGCTCAGGGCGGGTTGTGGTAATAGATAGCCTGTTACTGAAGAGATCGCTCGTCTCAGACAAGTTCTCGAAGGGATCCCTGTATTTTGTCAGGTTCTATAAATCATAATGATACGCGAAACTTACTCCTCAACCAAGGAAAGGAATGACGAGTCCAAGGTATACGCCTTTCGGAGCTTGTCAATGTTCTGGCCCTCAAAGACGTGGACCTCTTTGTTATCATGAAGGTCAACTAGTACGAGACGGAAGATTTCACCGAGGTATAGACCAGCAATCATCTTCTCGAAAGCTTGCTGACCCGGACGTGGAGAATCTTTATCGACGATGATGTCGTATTGAGTTCGTGGCAGAACTTTGTGCTCGTTGTCAAACGCACCCCACTCGCAATTGATAGCCATTAGCTCATCTTTTGGGAGGTTCATATGAGCCAACTTTGGAATGGATCCACAATCTTCCATGTAAGCCGCGTTACATCCAGTACCAAAAATACATCCAATCTTCATCTTGGGGTCGGTGTAAGCAGAAGCAATCATGGTACCAGTAGTATCATTGATCAAAGCAGTCAGCTTGATGGGAACGCCCTTCTTGATGTTAGTAACATCCTAAAATCAGCAGATATGACATACCCGCTTGGCAATGGCAGCCTCAAACATGGGAACAACATTCTTGCCCTCAACACCGGCAATATCGAATCCCTTGGTCCATCGTTGGAGAACACCATGGTCTATGTAATCTTGCGTGGCTGGGTAAGAGAAAGTGAAACCCAAAGGCAATTTGTCGAGCTTTTTGCCGTCATGGTGGGTTTCAACGAATTGTTGAAGACAGTCTGCTATGTACTCCCAGAGTTCATCGGCATCGCCAGTCTTCAGCTCCTCTGGCATGCGGTACTTGGATTGAATGATGTCGAATTCGGATTTTTGGTCAGTCAAGATGATCTCACAAACTCGCAAGTTTGTTCCACCCATATCCAACGCAAGGAATGTCCCGGTCTCATCACCAGTGGGGAAACCCATGCACCATGTTGGGTTCATAGGCTAATAGAGTTCAACAAGTGATATACGAGACTTTGGATGTTGACTTACGATGCTACCTCCCTCGACGGACAAGCCCTTATCAAGCTCAGTGATGAAATGGTCAGTGACCTTCTTCAACATAGTCGCATCAACCGTGAACAGCTTTTCGAGCCGCTCGATCTCTTGGATAAGATCCTTAGGCACATCGGCCATAGAACCTATATTGACATGTCAGTATAAGTCCATATTTACAAAGGCAATGAGTCAAGAGCAAACGGCCACTGTCACGTGATAACGGTGAGCTGACTTGCTTTTGCCAGTCTCATGCGGTGAATATGCGTATATGAGTGTATATATCGTTGTTGGATAAGGAGAAAACAACGCCTTTAAGCTGGTTGGAAATGCCAAGAGGAATGCTAGAGCAGGAGTACCAGAATAGAAGTATCAAGCAACTCGGGGTTGGTGAACTCTGATAGAATGCCCCTTGCAATAGGGAGAAAAAGCAGGTGGAGAGTAGTTGATCAGGGACAAATAATGTTTCAGTAGGAATGCCGTTTTATCTGGTCAAACTGCTGATTGTATCTGATATCTTTCGTTCTTGGGGGTTGAACGGAACAAACTCGGTCTCGAGTCAGGCAATGAAAATAGGTTTTCACTGTAGCAGAAGGGCACACGGGCATGATGGGCATTAAGTCCCAGAGTATATTCCTTGAATAGCCCGGTACCCGTCCCACAACAGTTCTGTCTGGATACAAACAATACACGGAAAAGGGGGAGTACTGACCCTTCCGGGAAGGCGGGCGGCGGGGTCCAAGACCGACCATATTGAATAGGGATCGCGAGGGATTGAAGAGGGTTGGACGGTGTCTGAACCTTTGGGATGTCAAAGGTTGAAGCTCAAGAGGATTAAAAGATTGGAGAGGGAAAAGAAGCAATTGAGAAAGGGAGAGTTTTTCAAGCTTGTCTTGTGGTAAAACCTGGTGGGATGGTGGAGTGGATGTGTCTGCCCGCTTCGTCACTGCGACCCCACGTTGCTTACTCATCCAGCACCAGGCACATGTTCAGCCACAGCCATTCATATGTGGCTGTTCTCTAGAAGAACACCTTGCGTAAGCTCTACAGTACAATAATAGAGCAGAGCTCAATCACTCCGCGTGTACTTACAACCTCCACCATTCCAAACCAAGGACTTTTCTTCTGCGAGGCCCTTTGGATTTTCCTGCTGACCTGCCTCCATTATTCAACATGAGGTTATTGGCGACCGCAACCGCCGTCCTCTCCTTTGCGTCCGCTGCTGTTTGTGTAGAGAAGGGAAACTTGACGAAACCACTTACCTCGAAACTCATTTTACCCTCGACCTTCAAACCCGCCCAGAATTTCAAAAATACCAACTTGGTACATATTATCAATCTAGAGAAGAATTATCCTAAAGAATCCATCAATGTGGTGATTGAGAACGTTGCCAGCACGCCCCAAGATGAGTATTTCATACCATTCACGTCCCAGCAGATGGCGACGATTGGGGGACTGGAGGTGAAGGACAGGAAGAATCCAGAAAGTCCTTTGTTTGAAGTAGAGGCCGTCGAATTTGACACTACAAGGCATGTTAATTATCTACCTGGGTAGCTACCATTGACAGGCACTAACATGATACTATAGTGACACGCAATTCTATCGCATACATCTTCCAGCACCCCTTGCACCAAAGGCACAGCAAACCTTGGGCATTTCTTTCTACTACCTCTCGGCATTGAACCCTCTACCAGCGAATATTGCCCAAGCAGACAAGCAATTCCTCGTTTACACTTTCTCCGCGTATTGCCAGTCAGCATATGATACATTGAAGCAGAAGACGGAGGTCAAGTTTCCTTCAACTACGATTCCAGAATACACGATTGTCCCAGGAACAAAAGGTTCACCCGAATCGCCCCAGAAGCAAGGCTCCAAGTTCACATATGGATCATATGGTGAGGTACCCGCTGGTGCCGTGGAGCCAGTCAAGGTCCGATACGAATTTACGAAGCCATTGATCCACGTTTCAGAGTTGGAGAGAGATATTGAAGTTAGCCACTGGGGTGGAAATATTGCATTCGAGGAACGATATATCATGACAAACCGGGCTGCCAACCTCAGCAAGCAGTTCTCCCGAGTCGAGTGGGCTTCTCAAACATACTACAATCCTCCTACCACAGCAGTGAGAGAACTCAGATTCCCGTTGAGAGTTGGAAGTTTGGAGCCATACTTCACGGACGTTATTGGCAACGTCTCTACATCCAGATTCAGGAGTAACAGACGCGAGGCCAACCTTGAGATCAAGCCCAGATATCCAGTATTCGGAGGCTGGAACTATCCATTCCGTGTCGGATGGAACGCGGATCTTAAGAAGTACTTGCGGAAGTTGAGTGGTGGAGAAGGCTACGTTCTGAATGTACCTTTCCTTGATGGCCCAAAACAGCCTGAAGGAATCGAATACGAACATGTCGAGCTTCGTGTGATTCTCCCAGAAGGAGCTGAGTATGATACCCCCTCCTAACCGTTGCTGCATCTGCTAACGAGTCCAGGAATGTCCAATACAGCACCACTGTCCCTCTCGTTAGCGTCAGCACCTCCCTCCACCGAACATTCATGGACACTACCGGCCGCACAGCACTCACCCTGAAAGCAATCAACATCGTCGATGATCTCCGAGACCGTGAGCTGATAGTGACCTACGACTACCCACTCCTGGCTGGTTTCCGGAAGCCATTGGTGATTTTTGTGACATTGTTGAGCTTGTTCGCTGCGGCGTGGGGAATTGGCAGTCTGGATGTCAAAATAAAGAGCAAGCGATCTTAAAGGAGCTCTGAGAGGCGTATGTACAGTTATAGCGATGTAGAATAAAAGTCATTTTCTTGTCCAGTTTCTTTTGGCTTTCGTGATGGCCAGTGCCTAGCATTTTGCGAGGTTGCGAGATTTCTTCTCGAGACTTACAAGTACCGTCGAGTTCTTCAATTCCCATGCCTCATAATAGATTACATGTGCTGCAAGAACGGGGACAGCCCGGTTCGGGTTGTACTTGGCTTGGTAAATGTCAAAAGCTTGCTCACTGTAATTACATTTACAAATGCTACCAGGATCAGCTGATGCTCGCACATGTTACCTAAGTGGGCGCGTCAACGCGGAAGGCGATCTCGAGAAGTACGGTAATTTATGACATGCAGTCTTTAGGATTCAGACCACATCAATAATGCAATGCACCCCGCTGAGCGGTACAGTATGTAGGCTGCACACCGCAGACCAGATTAGCGGGTCGAGCATCATCAGCTCTATTATTTGTATGGCAAGTTGAAGCATTATTATTATTTTACGGAGTTGTATCTACTGAAAATGAATCGGTGAGTCGGTGACAAGGTAAATTTACGGTACAATATCTGAAACATCCACATGCCTACTTTAGTCCTTTCCATATTTAACTTTAAGCGCCAGGGGCACCCGAGCCAAGTTAAGCTTGATCTAGGATCAACACTACATCCTTCCATACTCGCATTCAGCCCACATGGCCACAGCCCAGTGCCTACGAGAAGTCCCCACAGCCTTCCCGCTTTCTCTGGAGCGGTTCCTTGTTCCTTGGAATATGATTGGGGAATCGGGATCCTACCAACGAGGCTATGATCGTCGGCGACCTACTCCTGGGACCAGGTAGGACCCAGTCACTTGGGGTGACTTGATACTTATTAGAGTACAGTAGCAGTGCATGTACTCCACAGTCTCGGCGCGACTGTGGATTCATGAGGTGCTTTCTCTTGACCTGTTTAAACCCCTTGGTGGCCAATTGTTGGTCTTTGCCTTTGCACTCTCCTTGTGCCGTATAAGTTTCAACTCAGTTTCAGTGTCGATTTTGCTTGTCTAGTCGAGATATCTGCCTCGCCTACGAGCAATTGAAGCATTGGAGTACGGACGCTCCATTTGATCGATACTATCAGGTATTAGGACGGATATCTCGCTCGCAGAGGTCGTGCGAGCCCAAGATGCGCTCCTTAATACCCATCCTTGCAATCGCCCTCTCCCTCACTACACCAAATGTAAAAGCAAACGACCTCGATACATCATGCTGGTACGAGACGGACAATCAAAAACAGTCCTACCCAGGCGGACCATGTGGAGTTATATCACTCGGTTCCGTGCGTCTCCCTCCTACTCTTCCTTCCTTCCTTCCTAACAAACCCAGGGCTACAAACCGTGCTGCGCAGTAAATGATACGTGCCTCGCCGACGGCGTATGCCAATACACACATGCAGGCCCTACGCAAGGCCAAACAACCGGCTACTACGTCGGCGGATGCACCGATCCCAGCCTCCAATCCTCAAACTGCAACTCGCACTGTTCCTCATTCAACTTCACAGACATCGTATACAACAAAACAACAGACAGATGGCACTGCTGTGGCAGTACCGATGGCGTGATACACTGCGATGAGCCGGAGGCCGAGTTGTTCGATGCGCCGGGCCCTGTACACATGGGAGACGGATACTATACCGTGCCGAGCGCTGTGAGTACGGCTGCTGTTTCCACGACTTATCATAAAGGTTCTCCAGCTGCTGCAACTGCCTCTACCACGGCCCTGACTGTTAGCAAGAGCGCTTCCAGCTCAGGCAGCTTAAGCACAGGCGCAAAAGCCGGGATCGGTATCGGAGCCGCAGTCGGTGGCCTCGCTATAATCGGACTCATAGTATTCTTCGCGATGCGCCATCGACGGAACAAGCAAGGTGGCTACAACGGTGCGAAAGAGGGGCCATCGCCTTTCGCGGATAGGGGAGCGCTGGTGGAACCACATCGACCTGAAAATTGGAATGGAAATGGAAATGGGAATGGGAATGGGAATTTGAACATGCAGCATATTATGCAAAGTCCCATGTCTCAAAACTCGACAATATACAGTGATATCAGCAGTGGAATGGGAGATCCCCCACCAGATCCGCACTCTTTCGATAGCCCTGTAGTTCCAATTTCAGAGGATTCCCGTGGTGGTTATGGAAGTGGCGAATATCCTCCCGAGAAAGAATCCTACGGCGGAGAAACTATTATCGGGAGACAGGAATTGCGTGGAAACGAACCCCCGAGGCATGAACTAGCTTGAAGAATCAGTTAGCTACACATGTAGAGATAATATTTGTAAGTATCGAATGGGTTGTACATAGCAATTAAAAACCTCCAGTCTGAACCATGTAAAGTCTCCAACGCTTGAATCTGAACGCTGCTTTCTATAAAGTCTTCATCTACTTCCCGTCATGTCCCAGAACCCCTCCATTGAACTCGAACAACCCCAGGATTCAATTTTCCCCCTCACTCATTATCTCCACCACCCTCTCCCCGACGCCCCTCCCCATCCTAGCATACCCCTTGGCCGTAAAATGCAACCCATCATCCCAAATCTCCTTTCTCTCTTCCTCACTCATACTATGATACGGAATCTTTTCCCTCAAATCAAACAGGAACCTAGAAATCCACAGCCGAGCCGGGGCGGCTCATCAGTCAGTCAA
>QGML01001057.1:0-11168 GCA_007825375.1 Lachnellula willkommii | reverse complement strand
CTATATTAAAGTTCTTTAGTAGGTATTCTATACGGAATAGTATATACCGCTTATATAAGCTAGCTATAATTCTTAATCTTTGCCTCTCCTTACTAAAGTATAATAGTAAGATCTAAGTTAGAGTAGAAATCTTATATTATAGATTTAGAAACACTTACTTAATAGAACTAGGAATATAACTTAAAGTCTACTACTATAAGGTATAGAGTATATAAATCGCCGGGATTTAATAAGGGAATCCCTTTAGATCTTAGATAGAATTATTATAACTTAAGATATAAGTCTAGTTTCTATAGCTCTAGAGTATATCTAGTAGTAATGCTAGTCTTAATATTAAGCGGGTATTATATAATATATATACTATAATCACTTATACTTCTTATAATAAATAAATATATAACTCTATTAAGTCTAGTAGTAAAGTTATTTTATAGCTTATAGTCTAGGATATACTATAATTTAAAGTCTATATCTGCGCTAGAATCTAGATAATATTTAGTATTCTATATATTAATTATAGAATAATTATACTATTACTTGTGGGGTGGAGGAAAAAAGCAATGTTTTGAGCAGGTGGTATGAGGTGCAGTTACTTGAGACCGATTTCCTGGAAGGGAAGTATCAGTGAAAGAAATCAAGCATATGGAAGCAGCTTGCATTCCATGCGATTAAGATAGGAAAGAAATAGGGAATTACCCCATGTTTGTTGGTTGGATGGATGTGGTAAGCAGCTTTTCTCCATGTTTTGCTACCAAAATCCGTTGGTGATCCCTTGTCAACGTGATCGTCGGCTCGACAGCACGTGGAGGGTCGCTCTTACTCTGTGAACACCACCAGCCACCTTCACATCTCCACGACCTTTACGCGCGCATCTTCCTCACTTCCGGATCAACATTCCCAGGCTTCTACAATCTTCACCTTGAAAATAATTGCAGGCCGACTATCATACGATGCAAACGACTTGAGGGTCAACGTCAATCATGGACACGTCCCCGCCTTCATTCGATGGTCAAGTCGGCTAAAACTCAGGGCCGTCGATGGTGGACTTACCACCCCCATACGAAAACGAAACTAGTCATCAGAAATCCACGGAGCGAGAGCAAGATCTGACGCCCGAACTGACAATCGACCATCAGCTTATACTGCCAAGAGAACCGCCTACTTCAGCACTGTGTCAGTTCTCCCATGCATTGGACATCCGCTGCGCTTCAATCGACCTCTCTGGAATCCGACCGGACCGACCCAGTACAGTGGGTTCCAAAGGATCCTCATACGCACACGACACTCACGATCAGGACCAAATACTCTACCGATTGACCCGCGCGCCTCTCAGTTACCTCTTGCACCAAAAGAGGTCGAGATAGCCGGCAAACGTCGATCCACATACCCAGGGAAGCTTGTCATGGAGCTCGGATTACTTGTGGGGGTCAAGATCACACATGTTCATAATGGCTCGAAGACTCTACCATACTCGGGTGGATTGTGCTGTTGGCCGTGGAGTCCCGCTGCACATGTGTGGAAGGACGCAAAGAACGAAGCCGTGGCAAGATGGTCGGGAGTGGCTGGCCGTAATGGCGGGGCGTGTTTTCGGTTTCTTAGAGGTGGATGTTGCTGAGAGACCTGTTGGTGGCTTGTTGGTGTGCATACATGTGGGCTACTATTCAGCGTAGGATTGAGAATGGAATTTCGTAGCTAACAGGTTTATACCCGAGCAAATCTTGGGGTGTTTTCCTTCTGCCATTTGCTGTTTGGTTTGGCATGCTGTATTAGGAGAACAAGGGAGACTAATACATTGATATTCTTGCCTATGGGTAAATTGACAACAAGGTTATTGAGGATATGAAGGTCGAGAAGATTCAGCAGAATACCTGAAAACGACAAGTACCCCTGGCCGATGAGCCAAGCTTACCACTTGGTAACTGGAACTACATACCGGCGAGATTTTACCTTTTGTGCTTCGGTGCAGTGTCAACTTATCATGACTTTAAAAGCTATTAGGCAGCAAGCTTCCAGTACGGAAAGCCTCTTGTGGGTTTATTTCTGGACCATACAACTATTTTATCATGAATCTTTACTCCACGGCCGGGGTTGATTCTTTCTGTCCCAAAGGAATTCGCAGCTCAGGCTGGACCAAAAACAGGAATAGAAAACGACTGCAGAGTACTCATAGCAGCTAAATCTTACTTGAGCCCCTGAACTACAGCCACGCTTGGGGCGGAATCAGCAACAGCGTCCAAACCCAAACCGCAGATAAGGCAGCCTACAAGTTCCTTGATTCGCAGCGTAATGATTTATATCGCAGCTTCCTCGCTTAAAATAGGGTTGTGGCTTCCCCAAACATTGTCTACGAAAGCTCTCCTATCTTGTGCATATAACTCTAACCATAGATCAAGTATTCTTGAAACTTTTTCTTGTGGTTTCTGAATTAAAGGGCTATTAGCAAGTACTTGTAATGATGTCATATTAATACCCTTTCCAACCGTCGCAGTTGCCTTTAGCCACTACCTGGAGATTTGGAAAAAGAAAAGACTATATAAATCACCCCTCAATCCCGTCTCGGCTTTCAAAGTTTCAATCCAGGGCGAGCAAAGACATTCACCGCGGAACAGTAAGCTGATATGGGAAATTATTTAGACAGCTAGGTAGTATAGTTAATAAGAACAGTTTATAATCTCGAAACCCAGAAATCGTGGTTAACTTCCTTTGCTAAATAGAAGAAATTTCAAAAGATATTTGCTGTTAATGTGGAAACTGCTGTCATTTTCAACGACATATCATGATGTAAAAGAACAGAATCGCCAATTTATAGTATTCTCGGTAGCTAGTAATGGGGCGATATCTCACTTTGTAGGAGACTGGATTTGTAGTGTGATTAGATTCTGCGACTGCTTAGTACAAAGATGAATTTATGTGGCGAGCATTCGCCGCTTCATTTTTTGGGAAACCTTTCTAGAAAGGATATTGTGTTTATATACTTTTCGCATCAATTACTCACCAAAAGTCGCCTCTCAAGCATGAGGAATTAAGACAATCGGCATGTATCATCCTATGTGATCCACGGTAGTAATGGCACTTAGTCTTAATCCAAAGAAATCACTAGGAAACCTAGAAGGAGATAAAAATCTGCCTGAGGAATAGAACTAAAACGACCCTTTTGAATTCTCTTTCTCGGTGAAAGCTAAAAAATGTTCATAAGTATGAATGTCCCAAGACGTCCTAAAAAAACATCATGCACTGATAACATGGTACTACAAAAGGCAGTCATTTGGCCAATGAACCATGGCTCGCCAGTTCCAGGGCCGGACATGAAAGTAGCTGGGCTACGTGACATCGGCGATGTTACACTGAAAGGTGTTTAGCAAGGAACAACTTTCTAAAGGTACCTATTGTTTCCTCTAGCAGTTGTCTTCAACTTCTGGCTTCGGTAATTAGCGATGAGTTGAACTTTATAAAGAAGTGCAGGTTTTATCACACGTTACAAGAGAGCTTACCATTCATTTGGGTGGATATACTAATAGCCAAATCCGAAACTGGTTTGCCGACCAAAGAAACCTCTGTTTCCCTTTTCTCCCGAGCAAAACGGATGAATCTTGAAGTAACGGGTATAAATAGCAAACATCTAGCATCCAGCAGCTGTACACCAAGACAAACCTTGAAACCCCAAAGACAAAGACACGGGATTTCATGATTAACAAGGTACAACTAGCAGACGTCACTGCAGCGTCGTAGTAGAACTCTTCCCCCTGATATCCTTCGATAGAAAGGTTTTATTGCATCATAGAAGTTGTTGTGCTGTCAACACCAAATAGCTGTCATTATTAACCTAATAAGTTATACCCCCCCATCCCCTTCTTGATCCGACTAGCTAACTGATAAACCTAATCCAGCAGGTCCGGCGCCATTCATCGATGGTGGCGGTTCCTCTGAGAACCGCCTCGGAGGCGGCGATATGGTGGCGGCTTGGGCAAGAGCGAGGGCACGGCGGACGATGCGGGGAGGAACACGGCGTGATATAGGATGTTGATGGGAATGGTCAGCCAGGGCCCAGGAGCGGGTCACTGAAACAACAACAGCACAGCACCCCTCATGTGTCTTTTGAACATCTATGCATTTATGGCTTAACTGAGAGGTTTGAAGACGCGGGGAGTGTTATGCTTGGGATGATACCTATAGAATAAAAGATCTTCACGCTGTGGGGTCGCAAGGAAACATTTTCTTGACTCTTTCGTTGTACGTGGAGTAAGATTCTGCTAGCAAGCGTCGTATAAATTTAAGATCCAACACCCGATGGCTAAAAGACGAGATATTCCAACAACACATGGCCATTATACTTGGGGCTGGTAGGCTTCGCAACTACTTTATTGGCAAAAAACATGCTGGATATAGATGGTATGCAGAACGAGTGAGATCAATTGCTTGGGTTTATTATGGAATATAAGATCGCTGCTGTCAACACGGTCCTTGCTGTCAATCAAAAATTTCAACATCCACGAGAAGTAAATCCAGGGGCAGCAGGATATGTTCTTCACAATTGGCTTCATCCCCCGAGCAATCCGCGCGTTGGTATAGTTGGCCGATAAAGACAAAACCATGGACCTACACAGGTGATAAGTGTTGATTCTGACTCCGATAACGGACTTTTTTGGTAGAGAGGGGGTTTATTTATAGATAAAGGGTATAGGTTGCAGAAAGTAGATCTCATATCCAGTACTGCCGTTGACTAGTAATTGCGATGATTTGTTCCTTATCATTAGTACAGCAAAATGGAGAATTAAGGATATAAATGACGTTGGGGATTAGATGGGATTGGGTTATAAGGTATTGATTGCTAATGTTCTTGACAGTATCAATTGATACAACAACTGAGGCCGCAAGAGTTGAGATATTGGGAAGAGATCGAGATGTCCATTTGGAACAATGGGATGGATACAAGGAAACAAAACTACTCGGCGAGGCAACAGTACATATATCTTTCATGATATATCCAACGCCAGTCCTATGAACCCAGGTATCATAACGCCAATGTAGCAACAAAGTTTCCCAGACGCCACGGGCAAATCCCCATTTACTTAGCCTCCGAGTAATCATTCAACGCAACACAAACCAAACCTCTATGATGCCCATTATACTGCCGAATAATCTGCTGGCTTCCCAGTTCCCAGAGCCTTGCATAATGATCACTACACGCCGTAACCAAGTATGCCGAATCCGCACTAAAAGCGCAATCCCAAACCCATCTCTGATGTCCTGTAAGCGTGCTTTCTAGCTCAAAGGGCTGTTCCTGTGCCATAGTGTTGCTTGGCGGCTGGCCTGGTTTTGGGACATGGGCATCCAGGTCTTTAACTTCCCAGATCTTGGCGGTACAGTCGGCGCTGCAGGTTGCGAGATGCTTGACGTCGGGGGAAAGGAGGACGCGGGTTATGTAGGAGTTGTGGGCTTTGAAGTGGGTTACGGGGATGAGAGTTGTTTTTTCGCGATATTGGAGGAGGTACCAGACATAGACGTTGCCCTGGAAGTTGTTAGCATTGCTTGTCTGGAGGGAATCGCGCCGACTTACAGAGTTGGTCGCAGCACAAAGTGCAGTGCCGTCTGAAGCTACAGTAACACTTGACACAGGGACATCATCCTCGGGAATGAGCAGGTGGGAGCAATTGTTCTCAGCCAGGTCCCAAACTCGCACATTTCCTCCTCTGTCGCAGCTGATGATCTCCCCTTGATTGGGGTGGATCACCACATCCGTGACTGGTGGTCCATGTGTATAACTCCGCTGGACAGTACCGCTCCGAGTCTCCCAGATCTTGACCGTACCATCTTCCGAGCTTGTCACCATCCACTTGCCCTCACAATGAAATGCGACTCCTGTGATATTGCCCGAATGGCCTTCGTAGGTAACGATCGGATTGGGGTTCGTTGACTTGATGTCATATAGCTTGACGTTATGGTGGCCGGCAGCAGCGAGGAACCGTTTGTCGGGGGAGATGCAGAGGCGGTTTACTTGGGAGTCGGAGTGCTGGATTGTTCTTGAACATATGCCGGACAGTGCTTCCCAGAAACTGAGCGATGCGAGGTTAGCTCAGCAAGGCCGGGGAGGAAGAAGGGGAGGCACATACCGAATTGTGTGATCATAGCCAGCTGAAACCAAGATACAAGCACCATTGTCAGCCTCGGCGTGCATATACGCCATCTTGGAAGGGGATTGAATTGTGCGTTGGCGATGGAGGAAAAGGGGAGGGGAGCTCTAGAAAAGCGAGAGTCAAGTCGGACTTACCTGTACACAAAATGACACTCATGATGAATGCTCTGGTGTTTACCTCAGCCGACGGGACTATCGGTTGGTATAAAGTTTGGCCTTATCAATACGGACTACCTATAGCATGGGCGGTGGAGTTGTCTTTAAAGTCTCTAGGTAACCTTATGCTGGGATTGCATGTCGAGGCATTCCAAGGCGGTAACGTCTGTATATATTATGATATAATATCGTAAGCTTCACTTCACTTGTGCCGTTGAAGCAGCGCAGCGCAGCGCAGCTCAGCTGTAGCAGGGATGGCCCCTCACTAGCGTCCCATAGCCAATCGGAGGCTACGGTACTACCTATTCTTGATTACTAAGACTCTGCCTTTTTGCACCGGCACCGCGCCATACCGCACCACACCGCACCATTCAAAATTACGGCAAAATTAAATGTCGCCCAGCTCTATTAACCTCGAGCTTTGCCTGCCTCCTGCTTCCTGAACCTGCAAAAACCACCCACAACCTCTGAGAGATATCTGATCATTAATTACTCCGTAATACATATCTCAACTCCCAAATCAGCAACCTTCAATCGATCCTCCCCAGCCTAATCAGCGCCAGCTGCCTAACCATACCTCTACATTTTAAGAGAGGTCTTGGAAAGCACGCACCGGGGAGTTACCTAGACATTACTCTAGAAGTCACAGATAGTGCTAGACTGTACACAGGTCAGTTGAATAACGTCAAAATGACACACACAGACGGCGATGCCCCGTGCATCAGTCAAGAACCGAACGGAGAAGGTAATTATGCTTCTACCAGCGACGATGCTGATAATATCACACGTCAAGACGTAGATCTTGGGCTTACACTTCTACCCAGTGATCTTATATTCGATGCGTCATGGTTTTCTGAACACGACTGGCTGAGCTACACCCCAGAAGGGGAGTCTCAAGAAGACCCTTCTAGTCAGGGTCCTTGCGTGTATTCTATGTTTGATGAACATCAGCCTCTGGAATCTCCACAAAACAAGCAGCAACTCACCAACGAGGAACATCCCCTACCAACCCAGGAGGATGAGACAGTAAGTTTAGCAAACCCCCAGAATAGCAAAGCTAAATCCCAACAGCCATCGGCAAACACCATTCAGATACAAGAGCCCTCAGCGGCGCAGGAACCTGAACCGCATCCAAGTCCTACCGACTCGGGATATGGAGTCAGTGTCGCAACTTCTTGGGAAACCGCCGACGATGTGAATAACACTCCATTGGAAAATCGGAATGACCACGCTTTAGAGCTGAGTACAGCTCAGTTTGCCGGAGATGTGCCCCTCCAGAATTCAGGTACAGCTGAACACCCGGTTCATTTCGACATCACCACGCAGCCTCTTGAAGAGGACGATTCCTTGTTCGTCGACGATCCAGAGGATAGTCCGTTTTTCAGCTCAGAGTCAAGGCAACCACTTGACCCTCCTTCCGGCCAGTCTATCATCGAAAGACCAGGAGTGCGAATGCCAAAAGGATTTGGGAAGAAGAAGTTATCAAAGAAAGAACTTCTCAAGAAAGGTATCTCGGCAGGGTGGTTTGGAGGTAAAACTTCATCCGAAAGCCCCACGGCACAAGCACAGTCCATCGTAGACCTCCCGATTCCTATCGCGATAGCTACCGCGCTTGCTCCAGATGCAATGCGTCCTGCGATTCTCGAAACAGTCTTTAGAATTCAATCCCATCAACTTCATGATCCGAAAAGGTCGTCTCAGCCTCCCGCAGCCGACCCTCACTTTCTTCAACTCCTCGAGAAGCTCTTCAGCCGCTACGAGAAGGAAGAGAAACTCAGGAATACTTTAATAACATTTGTCATGGCGAAACTTGTTGAGAGTAACCGTGAGCCTCCTAGTCCTCACATTTTAACGCCTACTAATATACCAGGTCAAGGTGAAGGTGAATTCAGACAAAACATAAATCTCGACTCGACTACTTTTACAGAAGACCTCGCAAAGATGGAGAAAGCCATTAATGATATTCAATATCCGCGGACGCAGCAATCTATTCTCGATGCCATCATAATGGCCTTACATGTTATGCGGCGGAACGCTGCTCACATTCGCGACCTTATTGCCGGTCAGCCTTATAAGGCCTCTCTTGATGCTAAGAATAAGGCGCTCTCAAAACAAGTGGAAGGCCTTGCAGCAAAGTGCGAAGAACTTCATGAACAGAAACAATACCGGGAACTCACTGCTAGGGGTTCTAAGACAATGAATCCTCCCATTCCAGCATCCATTCGCATGCCACCAGAACCACCTTCTCCACCCACACCGTTTGCAAGGCTTCCTGTCGATTTTGTTCCTGATCCAAATAAGCTCTACAGAACCGGTTTTCCCCATTCAAATACAGCATGGATGTGCTTGCTCACCACAACGGATACCGTCAAACGTTGCGAGGCTGTTAATCGGACATGGTCTAAAGCTTACGAGAATGGCTTCACTTTGTGGACAAGCCGCTTGCGTTGCGTGCGCTGCCAACAAGAGCACAAGAGCTCAGCAACCAAATACTTTCTTCACGAGAGCGAAGTTCGACAACTAGGTGGCATCGCTCGAGGTACCCGTTCACAAGGGGACTCGACCAAATCAGCTCCTTGGTCTCGTGCTAATGTCAATTCCCCAACTGGCTCAGTAGCGCCACTTCCTTCAGCTTCACCACAATCCATGCCATCTTGCTTTCAGGCTTCGGGATCTATTCCACTCCCGCAAAATCCATTCGCAGGAACCATTGGAACACCACAGCACATGGTATTTCAACCCACACCACCTACAAACAATAATTCGGTGCCCCAGCCCACGAACCTCCCTGTTCCGCCAGTCCAAGCCGCACAGCGACCTGCAGCTCTGGATATCCGAGGCTCACCTGCATCAAGTCAATCACACGAAGTCTCATCTCCAGGGCAAATTCCACACAAGAGACCACGCACATACGTCGATATCAACCATCCTCTCACGGCTCACGTGGACAGTCCCACGCTTCCTGTCCATCCTGATCCAACCATAACGCTCAACGACAGACTCAAAAGTGCTGTTCCTATTGTTCCTCGGAATGAGACTGAAAAGAATTTCCTGGAAGGTCCCTGGAAGACGTTAGGTATGCCATCAAGTATTGGCGTCGGACCCGTCACAGCCAAAACGAGCTCGGGAATGTATGGTATGCCACCAACTTATGGTGTCGCGCAAACCCCCATGTATTCGGACAATTCGCCCCATCATCGCCAGATGTATAGCGTGGCACCCGTTCATGCCCCAATAGGCATGCCAATGTCATATATACCGCAGGCTACCGGTTCTGGACCAGCTCGTAGGTACTCGCAACCTACTCTCCAGCACCGCGAAGGATCTGTGCTACATGACGACGTATATATTACTGCCTCGACTTCGAATACAACCTTTACTGGCTCGCATCAAGCTATCAGCGGTGCACCTGTTCCTCCCTCGCCGGGCAACGCACTTCATGGCCGCAAGAGATCTACGCCAGACGATGAGGTCATTATCACCGGCTCCACGACAAGAATCACAAGGTCACCCACCACCAGTTCCTACTCTTCTCCAGAGTCATCATCACAAGATTCCAACCCCAATAAGAAGCGCTGTCGCAAACTCAGCACACCCAATCTTCCAAGAGAATCACCCCGCAGGATAAGCGCCACCCCTCCTCCAATCCCGAAGAGCACCGGTGAGACTCTTCGTTTCTGTCTGCCCGGGATCGAGCGTTCGTGGATGAAGGTGGGAGGACACCCAAACCAACCTATCGCTGTTGATGAAGATCCAGCACCACAGCCTGTTGCAAAGAAGAATAGTAAAGCCGGGTTGCCGAAAAAGCCTGCTCAGTCGAAAGCGAAAAGACCTGTTGTGGCTGAAGTTCCTGTGACACCGGTCGGTTCAGTTCCTGTAGAGAAGTCGGTTGTCGAGAAACCCCGAGTTGAAGAGAGCGTTCCGGTTCCGATTCCTTCCATCGAGGTCCCTGGCCCTGTAGCTGAGGAAACTGCCAACGACGATGATGATATGGAATCTTTGTTTGGAGACGAAGACAAGGACGAGCCTGAGAATGCGAGGGAAATGAGCGATGAGGTGGCTGATGAGTTGGGTGCGGAGTTGGAGGCTATGATGGCCTCGCCTGTTATGGATGGGCAAATTATCACTGGGGTAGACGATGGAACAACTCCTATGGAAGTGGGAGACAAGAGCAAGGAGAAGGTAGTGAGACCTGCTGAGGAGGATGGAGAAGACAGTGAAGAGGAATAGATTTAACCGTCTGCAAATTGCTATTGCTAGAATAGATTAGATACTCCGCAATACAATAATCAACGAGTTTGAAACTTGGTCTGAAAAATCATCACGTGTTTGTTTGGTTGGCAAGCGCCGCTTGAAATTTGAATTGCGAGATGTTCTTGCTACCAAGTATTACTTGGCGCTTCTCAAGCAAGGCCTGAACGCTGTATTTATATTTCCATCCCGCCCTGTTCTCACAATTCCCATTGTCGAAAACGTGAAAACGAAAAATCCCTAAGGTGTCGAGTGTACCAAAGAGGCTGCGTATCTTCTCTACCTAGGTCATCACCTCTCCACTCCCCAAATCTCAACTCCATAAACTAGGTTCAGGTTTCATATTCTGTTGTTACATTGTTACTATTCCTGTTGCTGTCAAACTCACACTACTGTCATCCATCCATTCATTTATTCATTCTCTTACCTAGGTATACGATGATATTCTCCTTTATTTTCTATCGGAAGCACAAGGGATATTTTTTGGGGGATTAAAAAGGGGGGAGGGTTAGGCAAGAAAGGGAAGAGGGAGGGTGTTAAGAGAGGAAAGTATGAGAGGTATGTTGCTTGTGCAGCGCGGTTTGTGGGATTTGTGGGTTTTTTAGCGGGGGTTAGAGGGTTTTTATAG
>QGML01001056.1:0-11169 GCA_007825375.1 Lachnellula willkommii | reverse complement strand
TACGCTAATACACCCGCAAATCCCGCCACAGATCATTACACAACAAAACCACGTGGGCAGCATGCTGGGATGTACCCACCTTCGATTTTAACTCCAACGAGCGCCATCACAGCTCCGACGTCCTCGTCAGGGTATGAAGCAGTTCATCATCCTCATTCTGCAGGCCCGTTGACATCGGCTCCCTTTCAAGCATGGCAACAACCTTACACGTATCAGAAGCCTGCTGTGTCTGGTGCCGAAGGATACGGTGTTTATGCCCCCCATGAAGCACTTCCTCGTCCGCCTGGGTATGCGGGACAGGCGCATCCATCTCAGCACCAAGCGTATGGGTATCCTTCTCCAACAGCTGGAATGTACTACCCAGGACAACCCCCAGGCCGATGACAAAAGGTTGAGTGGGCTTATACATAGGGGGGTTCGAAGAAGGTCGCGAACCTTGGGACTGTACGAGAGATTGTTAGTCGCAACACTCAAGCTGAGTATAGGCGATGAAGGAAGAACTGCTTAGGATGAAGGTCTTGCTGGAGAGCAGTCACAGGTAGAAAGGTCCTCCGTCAATGGTGTATATTGTACCATAAATAACGTTTTATGAATCCCTACGACCGAGAATGTGCGCAAACGAAGCATTGATCTCATGGACACAGTTTGGAGAGAGAGGGCCGTGGGAGACATCCATGGAATAGCTAGCTGTACACAAAGGGCGGCATAAATAGGTTTCGATTGGGGCAGCAAAATTGTAAAGCCTGTCCTAACTCTGCTCTTGAATTGCTCATTGAGTATCACAGTATGCAAAAAGCATTGCATGTCCATGAATCTGATACCTATTCAACTGCCGGAGTTTGAAGCACTTGGTCACACGGGTCTTTTGCGGTGTTGCCCCACTCCACCTGATCATTTTTAAGTTTAGCCCAGTCTCACAACCTCATACAGTACCTACGCAAATCTAACTTATAAGTCCTCCCTAAAATTGTGAGGAAATATACTTTTAATACTCCAAAGGTATCCAAAGGAATTTTCTTTCCTTCTATACCTAAGGTACCTACCTACCTAGGTATTTTAGTACCTTAATTCAGCAACGGTAGGGACCGAATTGCGGCCCATCCCGCGCATTCCTTGTCTACAGCCACCCACTCACCCCCACGCATAAGCAAAAGAAGAGAAAAGCACGCAATCATCAGGTTACACCACGGGGAATTCAAGGCATGATGACTGTACTAGGCCGTTTCGCAGGAATGTTCGAGGTAAGTCGCTTCTGGAAACCTCCACTGTCACATTTCAATCCCAATCCTTCAAGATTGGTGGGAGTATGTAAAGATACAATACGATGGAACTGATACAAGCGCTACAGCCTCATCCCGAGGACCGTCTGCATCTGCGAACACACCGCGCCCGCTCCGTCGTGCTAACTGCGCAAGAGTTCGTTCCCCTCTTCCATTCCGCTGCACGACTAACCCCGCCTTCCACACAGGCTGGTCGAGATACGCGCCGCACAACGGACATTCGAAGGGGCGTATGTTCGCACAGCATTGGGACAATTCTCTTTCGCGCTGGTGGTGCTCAAGATCTTCACGGCCGAGTTCTACAGCATAGGCGCCCTCTTTGCGACATATGGAGCGGGCATATTGCTTGTGAGCATGTACCGGCGGTATGAGGGCCATAGACAGTTCTTCAGTGAGGTGGGGGAGGATGGGCTGGGCAGGAAGAAGTTTAGGACGAGTGGGAATGCCGTGGTGGTGCTCACGGGGTTGAGTATTGGGGCGTATGCCTCTTTGATGGCCTTGACATTAAGGCTGGGGCATTCTTGAGCGGGGTGAGATAGGGATTGTAAAATGGAAATTTGGGATACGGGCGGATCGTTGGAAGACCGGTTGGGACTTGTGTATTGGCGTGCGGTTAGGGGCAAGGCATATGCCACGTTGAACGGATGCCATGCAGCCATCTGTTTTAGACACTGATTGTCAGCCGCAATCACGACCTTCCAAGGGCTTCCTAATATGGGACAAAAATCCTGTTGGACAATAAGGCATAATGGTCTACATGGGAAGTGTGGATAAGGGTCGCTGAACGGCACTACAAAGAATACGGAAAGTCGATAGTCCCGTCAGCTAACGATAGCAACCGAGACAACTCGGGATACTTGGTAGCATATGGATTTCCATCCGTGCCATTATATAACAGAAACCTTTGACAAGGTTAAACTGCGAATCTTCATCTCAATAGTAGGTTTCCAGTTGCGACATTCATCCCGTATTTATGTCCTCTACAGCACATGGATGCCTCGTATAGAGGCATAGTTGAAGATATTATATCATCACACATTCATTCGTTCATTTACAGAGCTGGAGTGAAACTCTTGATACCCCCATCTCCTCTTCACTCATCCCGGACTCAAGTCTTAGCAAGGCCCGTATTGTGTCTCACAAGTCATTTGCACTCTTGAACATGTTCCACATGAAAAGTCCACCGAGCCACTCATTGCTGGTTTCTGCTTGCTCAGGCATTCAAAGTAAGAATTTCCTAGTTTCACGCAAAACTCCAGAAGATCCTCCGTGATATACATATTTTCTACTCGTCGAAGTAGCTAGCTATTACGCTATCGCTACTGTTCATTTCATTGCAGTCCAGCACGTATGGCCAGTCAATCCACCTATTCCCTGCACCTCCCATAATCTGAGATTTTGCAAGAAGAGCAGGCATAGACGAAATCTCAACTTCGTACTTCTACATTGTCAGTTTCCTAGTTCGGCCTATGAGTGATAACCAAGGATACTGCAGGAAAGCCAAGCAGACTAGCCAATGCCCAAACTCTTGTTCCTGACAGACCTGTTGCAATGCAAGCACTTCAGTACCTTGCTATCTTGGCTTGGTACAGGAGGAGCTGATGCTTGGAGCAGACTTGCTATTCTTGCTTTGTTGAGATGTCAATGGTGTGAGCGCTTTCTTACTAGGGGGGTATCAAAAGGTGCCACACCTCTCAAGAAAGATAGACACCATTCCTTCCACTTGTCATAGTGTTTCCTGTGCACCTCTATGCCAACCGAAGCAGCCCGAGGCAGTGTGTAGGCTGATGCTTTGTGTCAACCGAAACGATTCGGATGAGCATCGAGACAGCATTGCCTTCGAGAAGACACTCTTTAGCCAGGTGGGTACTAACTCGTATTGGTGAAGAAATAGGAGATATAGTATGATTATACTGTAAGGAAATATCGAATGTACCCTGTACCTTAGGCCGACTTGCTTGCTCTGAGATGTCCAATAGTGGAGTTTTTGCGAGCATAGAATGGGAGCTGGTCTGATATCACAAAGCACGTTGAGCATTTGGAAATGGATTGAGGATGGAATTGTCGGAATAGACGGGGCTTCAACCGGAGATGGACGTCTGGTGACTGTGGTTCTACTCTCAGTGTCTGGACAAATACTTTGCTCGCAGAAGCTCGCATTTATCGTAAAATAGGTTTCGGGGTAATGAAGATAGGATGGGTTGCAAGTACTCCATAAGCTGTCTCTAGAAGTCTACAACAGTACTTCGCCCACAAAACATATGGAGCTACCATGCACCATGCCCATTTGTCCACCATATAATGATGCTTATCAAATGTCTCCGGCAAAGCTCTAATCTGACCAAACACAGAGAATGGTCTCCTCAAATCGCGGGCCACAACCAATATCAACATCTGCATGTACCACTCTGCCCTAGAATAATCCTTGGCATATCACATAACACCAAACGCCTCCCTCCCAAGCTCTATCTCTATCCCCTATATACGTCGAATTCATTCCCTCTTTCGTTATGAAAGGGATATCGCCCCTCTTCGATTATCGCGAAAGTGCAAGTAAGCCTGGAACCCGCAGCCAAGAATGAACAACTATAGCACAGAACCCACGTCAGAAACTGTTTGCTTGTAGATCGGATTCTTAGGGGAGAGGGACGTACGGCGTATACAATGACAGCAGAAAAGACTGTAGCGGCAACTGCGGCACCATTCTCTGGGTCCTCGACGGTACCGACCATGCTATGATTGTTTGCTTTGAACAGGGCACCGATGACTGAGAGAATCACAATGGCGAACACCGAGACGACGATGCTGTATCGCGTTCACGTTAGCTTGAAGTCTTCTTCTTGGGGCCGTCTCGGGCTGGAGAGGAGAGAGGAGAGGAGAAGCTGCTGACCAAGACCAGGCTTGCATAACCCCCACGACTGGTTTCATGATGGCGGTGTAGAGGAGGGTATCTGAGGAGAGATTGAGATGCGGCTCTTGCCCTGGCTGATCGTCTGGTGAATGGGGGATGAGCTGGTGATGAGGCTGATTCCGACGTTGCCTGTTCTATCTCATGAGCTGAGCTGCTGTGACGAGTGTACTGTAGCTTGCAGTACGCTAACCTAACTGGAACAGCCAAGACTTTGCCATAGTTCCGCCCTTCACCATCTCATGTCAAATTTACCCTCATACAACTCTTTTGCCTTCAAAATCCTCAATCCCAAGCAGCTCATTCTTCTTGACCAAAAGACACCGCTCTGATTAAAGTTTTCTGGAAATGTCGGGGCATATGTCTAATTTCCAGCTACGTGCACGACAGTCAAAGCTTGCCCTGCAGGTCCCCGTTGGACACTCGATCCTCGTTATTGAAACGGGCCAGTGACATTCACGAGCTATTGCCTCAGCTGGTCACATCTTATTGTTAAATTGCTATCATTGCTATCCCAGTTTTGATGCTGTGCAAGATCTATTTCTCTCATTGTTTTTCAGCGAGTTTTCTACTTCGAGCCAGCATGTTAGTTAGGACAAGTTCCCCGAGACTTGATCACCTTTCCACCTTTCCATTCCACTTTCCCAATGATTTGTGAATCAGGCTTACCATTTTGATTTAAGTCTTGTGATATCTATGACTGGAACACTTCGTGTGAACATACGTCTTCTTCACTACTGGGGGATGTTGTTTCGTGACGACTTACCCTCAAATTCTCATTGTACCCGAGACATCCAAGGATGTCAAAGTCCCTTGATTATCTTCTCGCAAGAGGTTTCTTAATCTTGAGCCTTTACTGTCGACACTCTGCCTTGGAACATGTTTGCAATAAATGTGATTCGTGGCAAGTAGGCTTTGGAACTATTATGAGCTCATGGCCTACATGGATACTATGTAAGTATGCTGAACTGCTGGTAGCTTCATCAAATCATGCATTATGATAGATTGGCTATATGATGCGGGCTCATCCAGGCGTCTTATCTGCCATATTTAGGGGTCTAAATACAATGTGGTCTTATTTAGGGCAAGCATTTGGAAGATTGGTTGGTACCATCTTTGGGTTCATGATGAGTCCCAGCAACAACTTGAGGACAGATCCGATTTGTCCAAACTGCTTTCAGACCGGACAAGCTTTCTGTGGCCCAGTATGCGAAATGGATTTGCACTGATCCCTGTGGAAGAAAAGCTTGTCTACTCGCCTATGGCCGGATGTCCATCAGATAGCGCTGTCAGTTGTTTCGAGATGTGCAGGATCCAAAACAGCGGGCAAATCTGGGCACACCAACACACACACGGCACTTGCTTAATACGGGGTAACCCTAATTACCAACTTACCAGTACTCCCGGGAACCATCACTGCCGTTCCAAAAGTACGGAGTAATTCGGTTTTCGTAGAATCCGTTTGAAGTGGGAAATATTTGGTTCTGGCATTTGGCTGTTGATTCTCGATCTCAATCACCGCAAAGTACGGTATCTATTTCAGTCGACCTGCCGAATCGCTTGGAAGCGCAACCGAGAATCCATCCGCTTCCAGCCTTCCATAAGCGCTGGAGACGCACCTTTTTAGAACTTCCAGCAAGCCCATAAAGTAGGTCGGATAGAGGTCATCCATGTCGCCTAACGCACGTTCACGTTCATGGCCAAAGCGCCAAATCTGCACAGGCATTGAAGCATCCCCCCCAGCGATGATCCATTTGGTACGCTAGGCAGGGGCAGGGGACGTAAGGCTACAGTACGGACCGGCCGCGAATGATCTTGATAGACACCGTACTTTATAATAATGAATCCTTTGAAAGCCATAAGACGTGAGTGTTCCAAAACGCAAGCTTTGATCGGAACACCTTATTAGAGACTGCTTCGGTGACTCATTGAGAGTTCAAGCGCTGATTCTGCAGGTACGCGAGCCCTGTTTCACAATGTGCTGTCTAGTCTCCAGATGGAGGCTCAAGATGAAACGAACAAACAAATAAAAAGTTCGATTGGTTACCCGTGCTCACATCCGCCAAACGGACCGGGGAGCTACCCCTGGTCGGTTAAACCTTATGGCAAGAGGAGAGGATCGTTTGTTCTCGCTGATTTCGGCACAGTAGTATTATTAACCTGCAGCACTTCTGACTGTCTGAGATATGAATTTAGACGGTAGGCGCAGGGGTTCAGTGCTTCGTGTGTGTCCGGGCGTCATCTTAATATATAGTTGATGTAGTACCGCAGGGTCTTCTATAATGGTAATATCCAATTTGCCCAAATTTTGTGTACCGCGAAAAACAAAAGCAACCCAACCACCCACCCACCTACCCAAAACCTCCTCTACCGCACTTCTAACATTCATTTTGGAGATACATAATCTGGAGAAGCTGCTCGTGGATTCACCTAATTCTTGCTGATTCTCGTCCATTCACCTCTGGTATGTGTATTGTGAATCGACTGTTCCATTCCACGGCTCACCCTTATTTATAGATCGAAGCGCCGACCTCAACCTCCATCACTCCAACTTCCTGCAAATCCACAACTTCAACATGCTTGCCATCACCCTCATCTCGGTCTCCTTGGCAGCTCTGCTGTCTTGCGTAGGCGCACTGAATATCACAACGGGAGCACTTGGCAACGCTACCATCGTCGAGAACAACCCCCCAGGAGTCGTCTATGTCGCAACTCTCCCAACCAAGGAATTCAACGACCCGAACGATCCTCGTGGCAATATCCAGGGCTCAGTCGCTGCCACCGCAAACCCAAATGGCATCGGTGTCTCCATCTCCGTCTCATTTTCCAACCTGCCTACCTCTGGAGGTCCATTCCTGTACCATATTCATGATGTCCCAGTTCCAGCAGATGGCAACTGCACCAGCACACTAGGCCACCTTGACCCATTCATTCGCGGCGAGGTAAACAGTTCCCCCACTCGTCCTCCGATTCCAAAATGCTAATATGACCAGACTCCTGCTTGCGACGCGACCCTTCCCCAAACCTGCCAAGTCGGTGATCTTGCAGGAAAGCACGGCAAGATCGAACAAGACCCATTCATCGCGACCTACTCAGAAGACTTCGCATCTACAAGCCAAGGTCTCGGCTCCTTCTTCGGCAACCGTTCCTTCGTCGTCCACTTCGCGAACAAGACCAGGATCACTTGTGCCAACTTCGCTCTGGCGGCATCGATTCCTCCTCCATCGAGCTCGAACTCGAGCTGCGCAGCCAACTCGACTACAGCAGGTGGTGCGGGCAGCTCGACGACACCGACGACGACTGGGGCAGGCGCTGCTCGGTTCACTGGAGCGGGAGCTAAGACTGTTGCTTCGACGGGCTCGCTGCTGGGTGCTGCTGCTTTGGCATTATTCTTGTAGGCTTTTGGGGACAATAACGCTTGGTAATGGGACATGAAATGGGTTTGGCTTGGTGATGATAATGGGCGAGTAAAAGGTGTTATTGGCGAGACATACACTTTGTAATTATAGAAGATCCCTGTGAAGTTACCACGAATAAAACTTCCAAGACACATGCAAAACAATGCATTCAAACTCTCTCATTCCCCATCTTCCTTTTGCTTATGAAAGGTACGTACCGACAGCTCAAGCTCGGTTCCTGCAGGGAGCAGCAGCAGCTCCCTCTGACGTTGAGTTACAGTACAGTACAGTACCTACAAACTCGGGGAACGAAAACGCACAAACAACGACTCCAACCAGTTGTTTCATTTTGCCAAGACTCTGACACCCAATATGTACGCCCGTTTCAACAACATGAGTGATGAACACGAGGCTTGGCACCAGAGTTTCATTCTTTGAATATGGGGAACCCCTGCGTCAGGGGGGTGACGCACGTGATTGCAGCACGTAAGAAACAAGAGATTGCGCCAAAGTTGGATTGCAAAAGATATGGCATTGGGGATTGAAGAAGGTAAGAGCGAAAACAAACGGCTGTGAAGAAAGACGGTGTTGAAGCATGTGATGACGAATCGGCATGACGACTGTTTGGCTTTTCCCTCGCGAGTCACGATAGTTGGTAGTATACTCCGTACCTAACTAAAAGAACACCTCTACCACTACCGGTACATCTTCTTGACATACGTGCCATCGTGGCGGTCCGGTCGGTCCCATATATTCTTGCAATTATTGGGTCGGGTCTCGTTTTTCGGTCCCTCTTTCCCACTAGGGCTGGGACATCGGAGGGGTTAAATAATACTTGGCTTACAAGTAGGTCCCCCGCGAACGAGACCCTGCGCAAGCTCCGGGCCGGTTGCCTAAGAGGAAGGGAAGAAAACACTTTATCTAGGTAAGTGGAAGTACTCGAGTAAAAGAAAGAAGGCCGCGGGGGAAGGTGCTAGCGCACTCTAGGATAGGGGAGGGGGTGGATAGTACTATTTTTTATATAGAATACGTATTGTTGGCATCACAGGTATTCGTGATCACTTCTCTACTACGTAGTATAGACCTGACTTGGTTTCTGGTTGCTTAGCATTCTAAGTGGTGGTGGGGAGGCGAAGAGGATACTTGTATGATATGCCTCTTCGCTGACTAAGCTACACGATGTTGTGTGAGTTATGGTCACATGACTACAGAGGCTCTCACCACCTGTTAGAACAAGCTGGTCACATTAAATAGGGGCAACGCTAGCATAAGAGGTTATGAGCATATATTATATTATGTGTAGACTTAAGCTCAGACCGAGTGAAGATTTTTATGACTGCAGCAGCTTATGTAAGCAGCTAAATCCAACACTGGTGACACGTACCTACCTATTTATCGATTCCCTATTTCCCACACATATCTTGGAAAGCTTCACGTAGTCTCACAATTCCGAAGAGCAACCTTTTCGATAGGCCAGGTCCTCCACTTCCCAGGACCAGAAAATGTCCAGAAGCAGAAAATAAACATTTGTTTGGATATGACTCGCAGCTCGCTCCCGCTGGAACCATCCCGCTTTCCCGGGAACCCCAAATGTGCTCTCGACCGCGGCCGCGAGGCTTCACCCATACGGAGTATGATGAAGGCAGGTTAATGGGTCGCTGCAGCCGCAGAACTCTCGGCGGGCGTGCGCTAGTCGATAGCTCGGGGAATGTCGATGCAGGAGAGGTACTGTACCTCAGGGAATATACAATTTGAAGTTCGCAGAAGGTTTTGGTTCGGTCTCGAGAGCCACTCGACCTGATGTCGTTGATACATCTTAAGACCCTGAAATGTTTAGGGCATCATCTACCCGTTGTTACCCCTCTCAAGGCCGTGGCCGTGCCTTCTTGAGCCCTATGCTATGGTAATTTTCCCATTTACGCGGGTCTAGCTCTTCCACCGAACTGGTTCTCGGACGACGCGCGGACGCGCCTTTTGAGATTTTGCATCATTGTCAGAGCAGGCTCCGACAATTATATGACTAGCTCTTTACCCCCTGGTGTAAGTCCGCAGAATAGCAAGAAAGATACGGGGTAATAGGATAGGTCGCTAAAGCAATCTGATGTATTTTGTCGGATCTGGGCTCTCTAAGTGGCGCGCAGTATACATCGTATAGCGAGTCAAGTGGTCAAGTAAAAACCATCTCTACTATCAAACTTACGTATCTTGTATCCACCTTTCAAGCTGCTCAGGGGATCCATGACTATTGAAAGCCTCAGGGTCCCTAGTTCTATATTTCCCGAATGTCCTGCATATTCCGGTTCTTTAAGGTTTTTTGGCTTTTTGGTCTTATGGCTAGTGACAGCTAGAGCCCGGTGCCACCTCTTAGTCGACAGGACCTAACCTCTCAAAAGTTCTCGCCCTCATCCCGATTGGCGCAAGAGAAGTCTTCGTCTCTGAGTATCATGATATAGACGGTATTCGACATCTGATGGAGCGACGAATGGGTGGGGATTGCGATAGGTGCTACTGCCATCTCCTTAAAGACTTTTGCCTGTCCTCTTCGCCCTCCCTTCTATCCTTCGTCTCTGTCAACTATTACAAACGTGTATACCATCACGATCCTTTTAATCTGACCAACATGCCCGAAAACGGAGGACCGAAAATTGGTGAGTGTCTTGGCTCAAATGATTCTTCCCGGGTAGAGCTGATCTCGAGGTAGTTGCTGTCAATGTCCTGTTTGTGGCACTTACCTGGATGTTTGTTAGCCTTAGGGTGTATGTCAAGATATTCTTGACCAGAAGCTGGGGAGCTGACGATTATCTCCTCGTGGTTTCTTTGGTATGCACCACTCTTTTACCCCGGTGGAAAGTTGAAACTTTGGTTCTGATATTTCCCACCCAGATATTATTTACTTCATACGCTGGTTGTTCTTTCGCGGCAGTTACATACGGCACCGGCCAACACGACATTGACGTTTTGCCACAAGATATTCCAAAGGCATTGTATTACTGGTACTTCAACCAACTGCTATACACCACTACCCTTGTCTGCGCTCGTCTCTCCATCGCCATTCTACTTTTGCGCATATGTGTCAAGACCGTCCACAAGATCATCATTTACACAACTATCAGTGTGATGCTTCTCTACTCGGTCTTCTACTTCTTCCTCTCCCTCTTTCAATGTTCTCCAGTTTCGTACTTCTGGAACCAGTATGAACCAGGCGCGAAGGGCACTTGCATCACTTTTTTTGCCGTCGTACCTAATATCATACCTGATGCCGCTATGGCCCAAAGCGTGCTCAACTTCACAGTAGACTGGTAAGCTTATTTTCATACAAAAGAAATCCGCTTTTCACTCCAGGAGCCAAGATATGGGCTCCAGAAACATCTCTTGGCATATGGCTTTCTCCAAGCTCGTGGCTATTACAATGTTAATTCGTCATGGCAGGATCTTGGGTCTCCTACCCATCGCCTTAATATGGAACCTGCAAATGAACAAGCGGACCAAGGTATCTGTTGGCGCTATCATGTCTCTAGGCATACTGTTCGTCCACCCCCTCCCTTGCCCTTCCCCGCCACCACTCCACCCTTCCTAACAAACG